>ML825729.1:52586-64821 GCA_009831015.1 Picea engelmannii | reverse complement strand
ATCCCTGAAACAAATGGTTGTAGGCATACCAGAATTACAGTCAGTACATGAAGGTGTGTGCAGAGGATGTGCACTTGGGAAGAACATTAAGAAACCCTTCCCAAGTACTGAGAAATTAAAATAGATCCAAAGGGATCTTAGACCTAATACATTCAGATGTATGTGGACCTATGCCAGTGAAGTCTCTAGGAGGATCTTTTTGCTATGTAATGTTTATAGATGACTTCTCAAGAAAGACATGGTTGTATCTGTTAAAGACTAAGGATGAAGTATTTAGMAAACTCCAAGAATTCAAGGCTGAAGTARAGAACCTGACAGATAAAAAGATCAAGACAATAAGATCTAATAATGGAGGAGAATAGACTTCCAAGGAGCTCGTTGCCTTTTGTAAAGAAGTTGGGATTAGGAGGGAGCTCATTGTCCCTCACAATCCTCAACAGAATGGTGTGGTTGAAAGAAAGAACAGAACCATCGAAGAATCGATCAAAGAAATGATGAATGATTAGAACTTATCTATGTTCCTATGGGGAGAAGCAGTTATGACAGTTGTTTATGTTCAAAATAGAAGTCCACATAGAATATTGAAGAACATGACTCCTGAAGAAGCCTTCTCAGAAAAGAAGCCAAGTGTTGAACACTTGAGAATCTTTGGATGTCCTGTATACATTCATGTTCCCAAAGAGAAAGAAGTTGGAACCCTCAAGAAAGAGAGGAATATTCGTTGGTTACAGTGAATCATCAAAAGCGTATATAATCTATGTTCCTGGGCAACAAAAGATTGAAATAAGTAGAGATGTAACTTTTGATGAAAGGATTGCATTTAAGAAGTCTATAGAAGAACCTATAGAATCCAACAAAGAAGAGGAACACGAAGATACCAAAGAAGAAAGTACATGTTCTCCAGAACAATCTATTGAAGAACAAGAAACACCACATGAATCTGTGGAACCAACTATTATACCTAAGACAAGAAAAAGACCAGCATGGCTTGAAACTACTTTGCAGGAAGTAGAAAAGCATAAGGCTCCCACTGGTACTTTCAGACAAAGCAAGAAACCCAAAAGGTTTACTAGTTTTGCGGCACTCGTGACAAGTTTGGTTAATGCAAAACCTTCCACCTTTGAGGAAGCAATTAAGAAGAAAGAATGGAAGGAGGCCATGATGGAAGAATACCAATCCATCATGAAGAATGATGTATGGGAAGTTGTGTCAAGACCTAAAGAGAAGTTTGTAGTCACTTCAAAGTGGGTGTATAAGATAAAGCATGTTGTAGATGGACGTATTGATAGGTACAAGGCGAGATTTGTGGCTAGAGGGTTCTCCCAGCAGGAGGGAGAAGATTATGATGAGACGTTTGCCCCAATTGCCAGATATACATCTATCAGAGCCATAATATCTCTAGCAGCTTCCATGGGTTGGAGTTTACATCAGATGGATGTAAAGACCACTTTTCTCAATGGGGTGATTGAGGAAGAAGTATATATAGAGCAACCTCAAGGATTTGAGGTACACCCAAAAGAAACCAATGTATGCAGATTGAAGAAGGCCTTGTATAGACTCAAGCAAGCTCTAAGAGCTTGGTATGCACACATTGATAGTTATTTGACGAGACTTGGATTTTCCAAGGGTCATGCTGATCCAAATCTTTGTTACAAGGTTGTGAACAATTCACTTGTTATTCTACTATTATATGTTGATGACCTGTTCCTGACAGGTGTAAAGCCTCTCATTATTCAATGTAAGAAGGAGCTATCCATTGAATTTGATATGAAGGATCTTGGTCTCATGCACTACTACTTCAGACTAAAAGTGTGGCAGAAGCATGGTGAAGTCTTCCTAGGACAAGGGAAGTACGTTGTAAAGATCCTTCAGAAGTTTGGGATGATGGATTGCAAATCCATGGAAAGTCCCATGGTAATAGATTTGAGGAAGTTGAGAGACTCTGATTCCGATCCAATAGACTCGTCCCTGTACCGGCAGTTGATTGGTTCCTTGATGTATTTGGTAAATACTAGGTCGGACATATGCTTTGTTGTGAACATGTTGAGCCAGTTCCAGGTGGAACCTAGACAAGAGCATTGGGTGGCTGCAAAGCATATCTTGAGATATCTTTGTGGGACGATAATGTATGGTTTGAGATATGCCTCAAACAGTGAAGTAAAGCTACATGGATTTACAGATTCAGATTGGGCAGGGAGCGTGGAAGATAGAAAGAGTACTTCTGGACTGTGTTTCGGTTTGGGTTCTGCTATGATTTCATGGGCTAACAGAAAACAAAAGTTTGTTGCACTCATCACTGCGGAAGCAGAGCATATTGCAGCTTGTGATGCTTGTACGAAAGCAGTGTGGCTCTGTAAGTTGGTTTTTGGACTGTTTGGTCAGGTGTTGGATTCGACTGTGATATATTGTGATAACCAGAGCTGTGTCAAGCTCTCAGAGAACCCATTGTTCCATGACAGGTTGAAGCACATTGAGATCAAGTATTATTTTCTCTGTGATAAAGACCAGAGGGGAGAAGTGGTTCTCCAGTATATCTCCACTGATGAGCAGACTACAGATATTTTGACGAAGCCTTTGTCCAAGATAAAGTTTTCATACTTGAGGGACAAGCTGGGGCTCGTGAAGATTGCTCCTTTGGTTGAAAGGGAGGAGATGACTTCCTCAGTTGGGAGGGAGCACTGATATGTGGCATCATGGATTGTCAATGAGCTGCGGATCTGTATCATGCTAGTACAACTTAGAGATGATGATACAGCTTAGAGATGATGCTTGCATCATGCTAGATATGATCATGCTAGTACAGCTCAGATATGATACAAATCGTTGGAGTTGTTGATACAATGGCCTGAGGATCATCGTGCTAGTACAACTTAGATATGGACATACAGCTTAAATATGGACATACTGCTTAGAGATGATGCTTGCATCATGCTAGTACAACTTAGAGACGATGTTGGTGAGCCGTATCATGCTAGATATGATCATGCGAGTACAACTTAGAGGTGGCATATAGCTTAGATATGATGCATTGGCATCATGCTAGATATGTCATGCTAGTACGGCTTAGAGATTATCATACAGCTTAGAGATGATGCAGGAGGGCTCGTGTCATGCTAGATATGATCATGCAAGTACAACTTAGATGTGCCATACAACTTAGATACGATGCATTGGCATCATGCTAGATATGTCATGCTAGTACAGCTTAGAGATAATCATACAGCTTAGAGGTGACACAGTGAGGCACTGATCTACATCATGCGAGTACAGCTTAGATGTGGCATACAAAGGTGACACAGTGAAGCACTGATCTACATCATGCGAGTACAGCTTAGATGTGGCATACAGCTTAGAGATGATGCTTGCATCATGCTAGTTATGTCATGCTAGTACGGCTTAGAGATGATGTAGATGATAATCCGGATCACGCCAATACGGCTTAGATATGATGCATGCGCATCATGTTAGTATGACTTAGAGGTGATGTAATTGATGACATTGTTGATGCAGGATGATATCAAATGATATGATTCGATAGTTGTGGAGACAGTATGTCTCTGGAGTCTGGACAGTAGTTGTATGCTACTGTGGTGGATCTGATCCACTGGTAGTGACTGTATGTCATTGGTTTGTGCTACTAGGAGTGGTTGTGTACCACTGGATAGTAGTTGTATACTACTATGGATAGACACAGTTGTGTTCTATTGGATGGCATTGTTATGATTTCCATGGAGACTATCTAGATGGAATCATGGATAGTGATAATGGTGCTCATGATTTGATTTATGTGATCATGAGATAGCCTGTGTGGCTATGGTGATGCTACTGGTTGAATGGTTTGTTTGTGCTCAAGACCATTGCCTTTAATACCTCCCTAGCTAGGAGGGAGTGGCTATGGTGATGCTACTGGTTGAATGGTTTGTTTGTGCTCAAGACCATTKCCTTTAATACCTCCCTAGCTAGGAGGGAGTGTTAATGTTACGATAGCTGCGGGAGGTATTAACCTCTACATGTAACCTTTGACGAAACTAGAATATTTCGGGAAGCAAGAGAAACCCTAAATAGTTGGTTAATAACCCTAGAAGACAAGTCGACTCAAGAGAATAACTTATATTGATTTATTAGCCTCCAAAAGAAGAAGTAGACCCAGTTAGGTCACTTGGAGGACTATAAATAGAGGGCGCTTGAGCTCATTTGCACTCACTCACTCTCACAATTGCATAAGGACTACTGGTGCGCATAACTTGTGGAGAGTTGCAGCTACTGCAGTAGTGACTTGGTCTTTGTTTATGGTTTGGACTTTATGCTTGGTACGCTAGCTTTGGAGAGAGGTACGCTAGCTTTGGAGAGAGGTACGCTACCTTGGTTGGCTATTGATGCTTGGTACGCTAGCTTTGGAGAGAGGTACACTACCTTGGTTGGCTATTGGTTCTAGTGATTGCTTCTGGAATTATTCTATCTGTCAAGGTTAAGGTGTTCGGGGGTGGCCTTTGTGCCTATGGTTGGGTGACAATATTGAGATATTGTCTATGGTGAAACGAGCACACCTATTATTTTAACATTTACATGCATCCTTTGTAATTGATCTATGATCTTGTTTACTTGTTTAATATTCCTTGGGGGTTTGATTCATTGTTTTTTCTCCTTTGCTTAAACCATCCATTTTCTTTTGATCCATAGATTGCTAATAAATATTTTTAACTAATAGATGAAGTCAGTGGTATGAAGAATAATGGGATTATGGGATTACCATAAATACAAAAAAAGAAATGAATGTTTTTAGTATACACTTGGGAGTCAATGAGAAGGACACATAGTTACTATTCTTTTGAAATGTGACCATCCCAAATATTGATAAGGAAATCGACAAATGGATAACCAAGCCCATGCCTTTGGGTTACTAAGTTAGAGATTTGCACCCAAGTCTTGGTTGCTACAAATGTCTATTGCTCCTCTTGTTGGGCCCCTTTGTTAGTGCCTATCAAATGCTGGAAAAGATGCTTCGGTATCTTCTATGGGCCACAACATTGATGAGGGAGAAGGCTTGCATGGAGTCAACTGGAACCTATGTTGCCTAGGCAATCAACGGAATGGGGATTATATTAACTCCCACGGTAATCAACGGAATGGGGATACAAGCACTACGTGCTAAGTGGATCATCTAGGCAATCAAGTTTCAACGGAAGGAGGATTTGAAAGTGTTACTTGGAAATTGCATCACCCCTAGATGCATTACCATCCCCACTAGGGAAAACTGCCTAGAAAGCCCTTGATCTCTAAACTCTCGTGATTACCCTTGCTAAATGGATCATATGGGCGATCAATGGAAGGAGGCTTGGAAAGTGTTACTTAGAAATTGCATCACCAATCTCCACTAGAGAAAAGTGCTGAGAAAGAGACTTGAATCTTTGTACTCTCTCAGTTACCCTTGCTAAATGGAACATCTAGGCAATCATGGACAGAGGCTTGAAAGTGTTGCTAACAAAGATGCCCAAAGTGCTTGGAAAGCGATGACCCTCTGAAGTTTGAACTCTCTCAATTACCCTTGCCCGTTTATAAGTAAAATGAAAGTTTGTGGCTATGAGTATCCAATAAACATAAAGTTTGTGGCTAAGAGTATCTAGAAAGCCTAGGAGGCTATCTATCAAGCCAAAACCTTGTTGTAAAGGTGGCTAACTCCAATCAAGCCTCTCCTTCAATAAGTATTCCTTCTAGTGGTTCCTTGTACCACTGCCTATTAGTAAAACGCCAACAGAAGATGCTTGGTTCTTGGCTTGATGCCTCTTTTGGCAATGCATCAAAAAGGTCACTAACCTTTTTAATACCTAGGCCTATGCTTGAAAAGATTAACTTAATCTTAAGTCTGAATTCCATCTGGCCAATCCATATAGATTATTTATGGAGCACATTAAAGGTCTGGTCCTTGATAAGCTCTTTATTAAGCTCATGCCAAAGGCGCATGTTGCTTGGTGGAGGGATTGAAGAGGAACCATTCCAAGGCCTTCAAGAAATATACGATGGATATAAATGGTTGTGCCCAAGCCTATTTTGTACACCAAGATTAATAACCTGTGGATATTTAAGTCAAAATAGAAAACCTGGCTCTTCATACTCAAAAGTATCTAGAAGCCTTTTGTGGAGCTGAAAAAGACCTCCTTTGCCTGGTCAATAGTCCTTGGGAGCTCGGTTATGTGCCAACACCCAAATGCAGCTACAACCTCAAGATTTGTTTTGTACAAGGTTGCTATCAATCTGTTTGAGCAGCAAGAAGAAAAGGGTAGAGCTATTTTTTAATTTTTAGATGAGGTTTTGAAAATGAAAAGGAAGTACATAGCAAGATGTCAAGATACAAACATGGACCCTTATTCAAACTTAAGCATAGATCATCTTACCCTTTGGTTCCCTTTCACCTTTTCAGAATTTTGGGGATTTTAGTTCCGGTAGATAGCTTTATAAAGTTTCCTGAAGGAATATGGTATACACTTGAATTGTACCTCATAAACAAAAAGGTGTAATCAATTTTTTTTACTTTTTATTTTTCTTTTGGCGGGGAAGGGGGAAGTTAAACTTAATAGAACCAGTTAATAGCTTCATCCATTGAGTTTTTGTGTAGAACTGATAATTCTCTACAGAAACCAGTTAGGGAAACTGCATCTGGAAACCACTTTTAACTTCACCCATGGAATATTTATGTCAGCACTTAGATTTATGAATAACATCTTTGTGGTTTTTTAAGAATGTAAACCGTTGTGCTGGTTCATATAATTTTCATAGAAAGAAACTGTGAAGATTAGATACTTCTGAGTTAAATTCTAATACGACATCGGCTATCTAAGTGAATTGCCCGGAGATTGTGACTCACCTTATGAAGTGCTGCTCTATAAATCAGAAGTTAGAACAATATTATGTGGACAAAGATCCAAAATATAGTTCAACAACCTCTGTTACCTGATCTGCCTGTAGAGGATCAAAGATTTGCAATTCAGCGGATCCAGATCCGACAGCATGCGTTTCAGGTTTGGAAATGCTGAGGGATCTGCTCAGGATTCATTTCTGAGCCTGCTGGTAACATCAAGCTGGCAGATCCTCCCAATAAACCATTAAAAAAACATAAAATAAGAAAACACAAAGTATGGCACCCTAAAACCCTAACTTGGGACTATAATAAAGTCTCTACCCCACAATTTTAAAACATACAGATCTGAGTTTTTCATAGTGGTCTACATTTCTGAGTTTCTGAGAGAAATTTGAAGCAAAATATATTTGGAGATCTGAATTTTTTATGTTTCTAGTTCATGGTTCTTTTACAATATGCATACATACATATATATGTGTGTCTCATTTCCCTGTTTCCAGATCCTGACATTTTAAAAAATCTGGCCAACTTAGTCATTAACAGATGAAATTTTAAGCATTGCCATCACAATATGTTCAAAACTTCTGAGATGAAACAGTACAATACTTCAAAAAGGAGTGCAAATGTAACAAAAGGAGGCCTACCTTTCCATCAGGAAGCTCTGCCCTATAAACCCGGCCGAGAGAACCTTCTCCAATTAGATTTTCATGTCCAAAACTATCTGTATACTGCTGCAAAGCAGCTACAGTATAGGCAGTTGCAGCTATTGGAGCTTTGGGGGCTTTCACAGAAGGTTTCCATGCTGGTTTTTCTAGAGGCATATTAACTGGAGCTTTGTATTTTTCAATGGGAGGAGGCTTTATATTCACTTCTGCCATTCCAGTATTGGCTTCTTCTTCTTGGTTCTCATTCTGAACTGCTGTTACAATATAAAAACAAATCAACACCAAGAAAAACCTAGTTAATCAGAAAAAGTGTTAGGTTAATTTCTTCCTAGTTCCTCTTAATGGTAAAGATGTCCAGGGAAATGAAGCTGAATTCCGTATAGAAGATTAAATAACTAAGACAAACCTGTCATCTTCTTTCGTTCTAATTTACATCCCAAAGTGATTTCACCCGATAACACTTTGAAACAGATGCATGCTTTTAATGTACCTTTAATCTGTATAAAATTAAAATATAAAGAAGACTACTTACGTCTAGTAACTGGAGTAGGTGGTCCAGCCCAAGAAGACTTGGTCTTCATTTCCTTCTCCACATCTTTATAAAATATCTTCTCCTCATTTTTATATTTATCTTCCCTGCCTTTATATTTCTTTTCCATACCTGACTTCCCATTGTGTTTCCTTGTTACAAAGAACATAATAACAAGCACAGCTGCAATAACAGTTAGGATCCCTGCTACTGCAATACCAGCAATCTTCCCACTAGTTAAATATTTGCTTTTTCTTTCATTGTGGAAACTCTTTACTGATGATGAATTATGCAAAGGGCTTCTTGGGGGTGATGGAGAATCAGGAGGAGAAGTAAAAGGAGGCGGTGGAGGAGCAGGAGATGTCTCAAACTGGTTGCCACCATACCTGCCAATATGGGGATGATGAAAGTTAAGAGTGCTCAAGTTATCCACAATCCAGAAATGAGAATGAAGAAGATGCATAACAAGCTAGGTGATTAAATTTCTTTGAAATTTGCACAAGTTATCTGAAATGTTGCATATACTTACTTGAAGTTTGTAATTGTCAATAGTTTTGGAGGTATCCACCCAGTAAAACGGTTGTTCTCTATGTTTCTGTTGAAATACAGTAACACCAGTTTATGAATAGAAAATTTATCAAATTTGCATTGCCACCAGACCAAAATAAATGGTTCTTGAGTGCTATCTTCTATCAGTTTCTGCAAATTAATCTACACCTTCCAAAAGCTTTTCCACAAGTAAAAAATTTCAAGCACTGCATTTCTGGAAACACACAGATATAGTAGTGGAAAAGAAAATTACAAGTCTGTCAAATGCAGAACTGCAAGATTATCAATAGTTCCACTTAACACATTATTCTGCAAATGCCTGCAAGCAAATATTTCAGAATGTTCAAGAACAGACCCTACTCAAAGTAAAAGAAAGCTTATTACTTATTTGTCATTTAAGCTCTGCATCTGCCAAGCAAGATGTATGTAACTTACAGAGAAGAAAGACTTGTCAAATCGCTCAAGGAAGCAGGGAGTGGACCACTAAAATTGTTAGAAGAGAAATCTCTGCACAAGCAAAGATCAATTGAAAATATTCTAAAGCTCATACTAAATACAATGAAAAATGAACTGATACAGTTTTCAAATGGAAGTTAAGAAGAACTCTCAAATGATCAAATGAAAATACTCACAGATTAATTAAACCTGTAAGACCCTCAAAAATGTCTGGAATTGCACCCGTTAATTGATTGTTACCAACAAGCCTGCGAGGATTGTAAGTATTTGCATTAGCTTATCCATTCTTGCTGTATTGCATTTTTACAAGTTTTGATGAAAAAAATCAAAAAAGAATCACCATTACTTACAAATCAGAGAGTAATGTTAAAGTTGGTAAAGAATCTGGAAGGCTTCCAGTGAACTGATTACCAGAAAGCAACCTGCCAAGTGCAAAAGTCATTGGCCTTACTGTGGACTAGCGGCCTTTAATCATATATATGCATCATCATATACAATAAAATCTAATACAAGAACTCCCTATTGCCAAAATTCTACAAAACATGATCCTGAAGCATTGCCAAAACATCTAACAATTGCTACAAGCTTACAGGCGTTGTAAGTGAGGTGGAAGTTGAAAAGGAATGACATCTCCGATATGATTACCGGTAAGATCACTGCATTATATCACAATAGCGGCAGTCAACCTTGCAATCTAGTATAAACTCATCTGCTGTTTTTTTTAAACAGGAATTCTTTCCCGTTAAGTTTCAAGGAAAGGATTGCACACTAAATCATTTGACTAATTTGAAGGTTTCATCTTGCTACTTACAGAGTTATTAAAGCTGTGAAGTTTTCCAATGCATAACCCAACTGTCCTCCAATATTTAAACCAGGAAGAACACTGATTATCCAGTGTCGATCTCAGTGCAAAGTCCATAAAAAGCATACAGAAACACTAAAATCTATCTGGCTCCTTACTTAAGAATGACAAGGTTAAAAAGACCAGAAACATATGACCAATTAATAGTTGAATAAAATTCAGTACTATTGCATCTATAGGATCTGGCCTCGGACATACATTCCAGTGATGTTAGGCCCCACACATTGAACACCCTGCCAATTCTCACCACAAGGATCACCTGCACTTTGAACCCATCCTGCAAGGGGAGGTAATTGTAGGCTTGTGTATAGAACATTTATCGCAAACACTGCAAAACAAACAAGCCTACAACCATCAACAAATCATGTTCCAATTTCTAATATTTGACAGTCTGCTACACAAAAGGTTTTAAAGATTATTCTAGTGTAAACTGAATAAATCTTATTAAGTAATTAGTCATAAAATGTCATCATAGCACGTTTCCTCTCAAGGATGAAAAAATTGGGAGAGATATACATATTAGAAACAAAGCTACCGCAAATATCACTAAAAGCTTACCATCTTGAGTGTCTGTAAAGCCATGTGTTAAAGAGAGATTCAAAACCAGGAGCAGTCCAGCCAAGATCGATGAAGAGTATTTTAAAAGTAGCCTGTCCATCGGAGACTGTTCCAAAATGCCTCTGTTCTATATTTCACAGTTTCTTTCTACTGAGGATTTCATCAATGGCCCTCACATCTATTTTACAAATTCTACAATTAACTCTCGGTTTTCTTAAAATAAAGTAAAGAGGTTTTCTCAAGCTTGATCCACAATAGTTCCACTTCTTCTACAAGACAGTAGTTCAGATCCCACAAGGTTTTCCAAGTTAGAGCTTCAGAGAGTAACTGCGAAACAACAAAGTTGCCAGAGATCAATGAAGAAGAAGGCGTGATTTAAATGGAAAGAAGTTAGCTATTAAAAATGCAACGAATTAATGCTCCGAGAAGATTAAAGCTTAAAGAGGAAAAGACTTTCTGCCCTCAAAGACATAAATCTAAAAATTGGGAAAAATGCCAGTCCTACAAATTGTACTTTAAAGTAAAAAATAAGGTCGGCAAGCTCCGCTGAGCAGCTAAATGCAAGTATTTAACCAAAGTACGGCCAAAAGAAGTAAATTTCAAGGCGAAAGAATCATGACTGCCGGTACCGAAAATGTTACCTGAACAGTGAAGACTGCGGTCTGTAAGTGCTGTTAAGCTGCGAAAATGTATGAGATTCCTGCTGTTAAAGGCATACAACCGCCTTGAAGCTCAGAAAAAAACACGATTTATCTATGCTCCATCTAACATTAGACGCTTAGGAACGAAGAACTTCCTTCTTTAGTTACATAAATAAAAATTAATAAACAAAAGCAATGGTCAAAAATGCTCCAAACAATGGTTAAAAACTCACCTCACCAAACAATGGTTGAAAACGCTCCTCGAGACTTCAAGCTGCCAAACCCCGGTATTGTCTGTTTACAAAACTACTGGTGCCAATATCATTAAAGGTTAAAGGAGGACACTAATTTTACTTTAAAGCAAAAATTAAGGCCTGAAATGCTCGTATTTACCAGCCCATAACCGGTTGGAAAGCGATTTTTACAGTTTCTGACATTTCCAAAGCGTTTCTATAACTTTCAACCGCACATTCAACGCCGGCAAGGACAATTTTGGCGTCGAGAGACCGAAAAAAGAATAATACACAACACATTCGAAGGTTGAATCGCTGTTTCTATTTTGGTTTTCCAAGGTCTGCCTAACAAAAACGCCTATTTTTGACAGTGTGGAGCTTGAAAAAAGGCTAAAGCAGTGCAACCCGTAAATTAAAAATGGTTTACAGGTTGGCCACTAATGGCGAGGGACAGTGACCGTTCAGCTCAGAAAATGCCTCTACGGTTCCATTTCCCGTAATTTTCTTCGCAAAATGGATAAGAATGACAGGCGTTCGGTGGAAATATACTGTGTGCGTGGAGCTCTAGATCAACGAATCCTTCTGGATAATTGAAATCGAGTTTCAATCGCGTCAAACTGCATCGGTCTCCACATCGAATCACGGGGCGTTCAGACACCCTCCTACAAAATTCCATTCAGTATGTTTTTCGTCCATAACATCAACGGCTTTAAGATAACTTTTGTCGTCACATATTAAAATTATTTCCGTTAGTTTCTCGTCAAGCCGGCTTTAATTTTCTTTTCCGTCGGAGTCTGCTTTTGACATTTCAATTCCATTTTTTCTTATTTTTAATGGTCCTCGGGCAAATTCTGAATAAAAAAATTAATTAAAAAATGTTTTCACT
>ML825729.1:12392-27994 GCA_009831015.1 Picea engelmannii | reverse complement strand
CTTTCCTTTTCCCTGCATCCTTTCTTTGCCAAGTATCTGTAGAAACACTATCACCAACATTCCCTTTACTTGATTCAATGTGAATGGCTTGTACACATACTTCATCAAAGTTAGAAGGATTTAGCATAAGAATAGTGTGCTTAGGATAAGAATGTAAACCACCAATATATTTTAGGAGTATCTCTTGTGTATACAATGGAATACCCAAATTTAAAGCTTTCTTACGAAATATNTGAGTATATTCTTGTACACTTTGACCTTTTGATTGCCTTAAACATTGCCAATTCATCATTTCTTGTTGCATGTAAGCTAAAGGGTAAAACTGTTGTTTTAATGCAATAACAAAATCATTCAAGGAAGAGATTGTTTTACCACTTTTCTTAAGGTCATCTCTAGTTCTGCTTTCCCACCATATGAGAGTTGTGCCTCCCAATTTGAGACTTTCTATTTGGATATTAGTTTCATCATCAACAATCTTTTGTATCCTGCAATAGACCTTTAATTGTCTCACCCAATTATCTAGCTTTTCTGCATCTAATTCACCATCATAAGTGGGTAATTGAAACTTTACATCTAACTTTAATAATGAAATATAAGAAGAATGATGAGTTTTTTGCTTATCCTTGGAGGAATGTACACTTGCTTCATTATTATATGATGAGGATGAAGGAGAAGAAGGTTCCGAAGGTCCACCACCTCCAACTCCTCCTTCTGCTCCTACCGAAGATTCACCTTCTTCATTGCCTCGAAGCCTTCGTTGCCCTCTTTCATGATAAAGCTCCTCTACCATGGCTTGCATCAATTTAAAGGCCTCGAAGAAATCATCTTCAGTTTTGTAGGGACCCAATTTCCATGGCGAATACATCTCTTGCTTATGCAGTCGCCTTTGAATCTCTGTGTCAAGAGCCTCAAGTTGGCCTTCTCCTCGCTTGAGTTTTTCTCTCGTGAGCATCCAATGCTTGCAATTCCTGTCAAACCTTCACAATCAAATGCTTTGATACCATAAACTTGATAAAAAAACGAAGGTATTACTGATAAATCACAAGTTAGTTTAGTGTACTTTTTGCATCAGATTGTTAAGAATGAAAAATACATAAACTTGTTATCTTGTTTGCGGAATATCAAATGTGACTTTTACTTTATGCTTATTAATGTATAAAGAGATCAGCCATAATATTCATGCTGCAAATGAAGAGAATAGAACAACACAACTGAAAGAGAAATAGAGACAAGAGGTTGATCACGGAGTTCACCAATCGTTGGCTACATCTCTGGGCCCGCTTCCAAGTGGAGGAGCTCTTTATTGCTCTTTAAAATGCTCAAATTTCTCTTACAATGCTCTTTATTGTTACATTACATGATTCATGTCTTCTGTGCAAGACCTCCTTGCTCAAATCCAATCATGCTCCCAAACTATCCTCTCCAACATGACCAAAATGCCCCTCAATTCATGAGAAATGGACAAATTTACAATGATGCTCCTCAATTTCCTTGCATACAAAAGCCTCTCCCTCAAGCTCAAAAAGCCTTAAATTTATAGTATTTAGGCCCAACAAGAGAATCCCAACTTCCCCTAAAAATCTGGCCTCTTGTTGGAATCAAATCCCCTTTCAAATGGCCAAAATATCCCAAAAACAATGAAATCTGGGCTTTTCTAAAGTTAAAAAACCCATTTTTAACAAAAATACACAGAGTAGCCCCTTTTGGGTTGGGCGCGCCCTTAGCTCCTGGTCATTAGGCTTCTGCATAGGATCACAAGCTAAAAATGAGGGCGCTTATCTGGGCTAAGCCCCTTTTGGAGCACGTCCCCCTGGTCTCATGGGATTCTCATCAAAACCAGGGTTGAGGCTTATCCATTGGGCGCCCCCCCTTGTTACTTTATCACCTTTATTAATATTATTTTGTGTTTAGTGTTACAAGCACCACCAAGGGTGCATTGGCAATGGACCTTTGTCAAAGGCTTGGGCTGACCCAAGAGGTCATAGGATCAAACCCCATGGACTCTAATAAAACTTTTGCCACCAACCATTAACCAATACCATGGTGCCACGTGGCAGCCCATGACTGGGCCATGTGGCACCCAACCATTTGCCAAAACAAATGCCACTTGTCAGCTATTGGTTGGATCCCTGTCACTAACCAGTCACCTCCTGCTGTATTGCCACTTGTTGCCACTTGTCTCTGCCATGTCAGCATTGTTGATGTCATGCTGATGTCATCATTTGACTGGACTTGTTGACTTTTTCCCTGTTTGGGAAAATAGTTAGAGTATGATAACTCTCACATACAACGTCCATTTGAGAAAGTAAATATATGGCCTGAATCGGGAGAACGAGTCGGACGCAATGGTATTGGTCTTGTCAAAATCTGAGAGCTTTCATTTTTGAGCATTTTCTGGACCTGAGGATCCTCCTGGATCATAACTACACCAGTGGAACACAACGTCATTGGTGCAAAAATCTACTACTGATAATGCATCTAGCGTGCATTCACCCTTGTAGTATGATATCATAACCTTACTGGCTATGATGTAACATCCAGTTCTGATTGTCTCTGGTAATATGGGGTCAATTACTGATGTGCATCCCCCCCTCTTTGTGTTGAATTTTTCATACAGGCTAAGCTCTCCTTTCTTTTTGTCGTTCTTACCAGGACCCTAGAATCCTTTCGACGCATCTTCTCCTTCGAAGGACAGTCCAGTAAGCTGATGGATATCTTCAACATGGATTGGATACTGCTTATCCAACCAGAGACTTCGGTCATGCACTCTGCTGATAAGAAATTTAGTGCATTGCGCAACCTCACCAGTGGTACCAAATACTGGTAGATCTCTAAGGTTCATGATGGTCGAGTTGAATAAGTTGAAAAATTTAGTTTTTGGCATGAATTGCATGCCTCCCAACTCGTTTGGAGCCATCTCCCAGAAGACGTCTATGTGCATTTGGGGAAAAAAAACTGGATCTATTAGGTCGAGATCGAGGAGCTTGACCTGGTCCACCTTCCTTTTGAGATCACCCACGACCTCAACTTGGGGGTCACAGGGCTCGTCTAGTACTGTATCCTTAGACATGGTACTTCGGCTTCTTGTGGCTCTCGACATTGTGGATTTTGAGTTATCACGACTTCTGCTGTGAGCTAAGGACTATGGTCATGACTACAGGTTTCACAGTTGCACAGGCTGTCTCACTCTTCAGAATTCATAATTTACTGAGCTCTTTTGAAAATCATGGGTGCTATGGAGAATTCTCAGAGGCTTATACTTGGCTTAGCGGGCAAGTTTAGCAATAACTGTGTTTCATAATCACTGTATGGATGCAACTGGATATGAGTTGTCCAACGGGACCATTTAATGGGGTAAATCCTATAGGGCAATCCTAGCATTTACTTGCGTGAGTGGGATAGGGACGTGGCCGGTTTCATACCTTTTCGTTTGACAGGTGGGAATCCCAACACGAATTCCGATGGCATCTTTGCTTATCGCGACTTTATGGCTTAATTGAACTCATACGGGGTACCGTAATGGCAACAAAGGTTGTTACCGGACTGGGTCCCTGTGGCACATGGATTCAGATCATGTTCAGATTCATTCTCCCTATGACCACAAAGGGGGTCCCCGTCGTATTAATGACTATCCTTGATGGTTTCTTTTATGCTTCAGATCCAGCGCTGCTAAGTCATTAGTTCTATATCAAACAACACTTAAACAAAAATGAACTATGTGTCACAACGCAACATTACACACATTGAATTTATTAACTGAATTTACAAAGATTTCAAAAAAACTCAAATCTAACTATTATACATGCTCCTTCAGACTAGAGAAACAGTCCCCTTTTCTCAATTTTGAGACATATAGGGTTTCAAGCAAGTGCCATTCACCCATCCTGGCCGCAACATACTGTCCAACTACGTGAGTCTGGCTGCTCCTGAGGGTCAGATCTCCGCAATTATAAATGGTCCCAACCAATGCATGTGCAACTTGCCAGGATGCTTATGGTATTGACTATCGTAGAGGAGAACCTTGTCTCCTTGTGTAAATACCTTGTTCTTAATATGCCTTTCATGCCAAGCTTTTTGGCTTGCTTTTTCTACTGGCTGATGGAAGTCTGCTAGAAATATGGTCTCCTTGAGTTCTTGTAGCTCCATAAGTCTCTGCGCAACTGATTCATCCTCCGACATGTGTGTGATTTGTGCAATGTACAAACTTTGAATGATGAACTCTGCAAGCACCATTGCCTCTTTCCCATAAACTAGTTGGAATGGTGTGTACATGTGGAGTTTTTTTGTGGTTGTCTTGTAAGCCCATAGTACTACTGGAATTATGTCATCCCAGTCTTCTCGATTTGCGCAACAAACTTTTGTCAACCCTCTCTCCAGGATCTTGTTGAATGCTTCTACTGTTCCATTGGCATGCGGGTGGTAAGGGCTACTTTTGTGATGTTGGATCAGAAACTCCGTTGTAAGTTTTTCTATCATGCTACTAATGAAATGAGCTCCCTGATCATTGGTTAGGCTCATGGGACATCCAAATAGAGAGATAATATTCTAAAAAATGAACCTGGCAGCAGTATCTGTCAAACAGTCCTGAACAACTGCTGCTTCCACCCAACATGTAAGGTAGTCAGTTGCGGTGATGATGTACCTAGCCTTTGAATGCTTGGATGTGGGGTTGATTGATCTAATGAAGTCAATTGCCCACTTCTCAAATGTTTGTAGAGATCGAACTGGTTGAAGTGGTAATTCATCTCGTCGTGACGACTTACCTACTCTTTGACAAACATCGCATGATCTAGCATATACCTTTGCATCCTTGAAGAGTGTTTCCCACCAAAGTCCAGCTTATAGAAATTTATGTGCGGTGGCCTTTCCTCCTACATGACCTCCCGCAAATCCGTTGTGGAATTCCCAGAGTATATCTTGTCTTTCATGATCCAGGACACATCTTCTGAGGATACTATCTAGTCCTAGTTTATACAACTGTCCCATGATCAATTGGTAATCTGCTGCTCTAACAACCATGTGGCGTTTTTGGGTTGCGGAATATGTTTCTAGGCAGGCCCTTGTACTTAAGAAGATTGCTATGTCCTCCAGGTATTCATGTACGACCTCAACCCGAAACAAGTCTGCATCTGGGAGCTGATCGTCGATTGCTCCGCCACTTTCCCCTAACTCTAATCTGGACAGGTGATCAGGTCTGACGTTGCATCTTCCCGGTTTGACAATAAATTCAAAGGAAAATTCCTGAAATAACAACAACCATCTACAAATTCTCCCTTCCAACACAGGTTTGTTAACTAGATATTTCAATGCAGAATGACCAGTAAAGAACTTGAAATGAGAACCTAACAATTCATGTCTAAATTTATGCAAAGCATAAATCATGGCTAGACCCTCCCTTTCTGTCGTTGTGTAGTTGCGCTTAGCTTGCGACAACTTTCGGCTTGCAAAGTAGATAGGATGATCCATGGCTCCATCTCCAAGTTGTGCTAAGATAGCTCCTAAGGCAATTCCTGAAGCATCTACATGAATGTGAAATTAATTTTCCCAGTTTGGAAATATTAGAATCGGTGTTGTGCTGAGCTTCTCCTTAAGTGTCTCAAATTATTTATCACATTCTGGAGTCCATTGGAATGTTTCGACCTTTTTCAGTAGGTTTTCCAAAGGTGCAGTAATGTTATCATATCTTTAGATGAACCTGCGATAGTACCATGTGTGTCCCAACATGGAGCGCAACTGCTTAGCACTCGAAGGTGGTGGCATATTCACAATGACCGCAACTTTGGCTGGGTCTACCAATACTCCTTCTCGACAGACTATATGTCCCAACAAATTCCCATGCAGTACATAAAAGATACACGTTATGAGGTTCAATGAGATTTGCAATTCTCTGCATCTATCAAACATTATCCGTAATAGCGCTACATGTTCCTTGAGCAAACTATATATCCTCCAATCATCCATATAAACTTCTATAAACTTGTGAATGAACTCTCTAAAAGCTGCTATTACAATCCTGGAAAAGACTGCAAAAGCGTTCTTTAAGCCAAATGGAATCACATTGTATTCGAAAGATCCCCAATATGTTATGAATGTGGTCTTCTTCTTGTCTTCTTCGGCGATCCTTCCCTGGTGATACCCTGAAAATCCATTTGTGAATGAGTATGCTTCCTTCCCCGCAACCTATTCTAGTACCTCATCAACGAAAGGTGTTGGGAAAGGGTCATGCACACAAGTGGAGTTAAGGCTTCTATAGTCCACACAGACCCTAATATCTTATGTTTCTTTCTTGCTTTGAATAACTATTGGGCTGACCCATTCTGCTTCTTCCACTGCGAAAATGAGTCTTGCCTCCAACATTTTATTTATCTCCTTCTTAACCTTCTCTTTTACTCTAGGGTTAAGGCACTATGGTCTATGTATCACAGGCTTGGATCCTGGTTTTAGTTCGATTTTCATTTCTCCCATAACTCCTTTGATTCCCTTTAACTATGAGAAAGTCTTTGGGAACAAATCCTCATATTCCCGTAGTAGACTTTGTATATCTTGATTGGTTTACTCATCCCAGTAGTCTCCTACCATAGCTATCTTAGGTTGCTCTGTGGTCCCTATATTGACTTTGTGTAATTTTAAAGGGTGATTGTTTGAACTATCAGTTTAACTGGCTATGGTGTTCTAGATTGTTAAAATATTGTGTAACTGCAAAGAATATTCTTATCCCCTTTTGTGGATAAAGCAAAAGATAAAATATATATATTGACAAGTTGGCCCTATTATGCCTAGACAAGACAAATGTAAATTACAAAGGTAAAGTGGATAGGCCGACCCTGACCTAATTATTGGGGGGGCACAACTTGTATTTATAAGAGGCCTAGCACCTCATTTGTACACACACTCGTCAATCTCTCAAATGCGCAAGTTTGAGAGTGACGGAGCTACAAGGAGAAGTGACGCAACTACAATGAAGATTATCTCAGTAAAGGTGAAGGTTATCTTGGTCTAAGTGGTCTACTACTCTGTTCTGGTTAGGGTTTCTGGTGGATCTTCTATATGGTGAGATATCTCTTGTGAGAGACACTGTACTTGGTTATTGAATCTATATTAAAGAAGTTTTGCTGGGTTTTCTTCCCCTTGAGGGTTTCCCAGGATAAATGCTTGTGTACTTTGTGATTGTGTTTCCTTTAGTAATATCCTTATTATGTTGTTGTTATAATGAAGATTAAAAATAACATATTAAGCAAGAAACTTTAACATGGTATCAGAGCTAAGCTGAAGAGAGCATCTTTCATAGAAAAAGAAAAATGTCACTGTTGTCGTACAAGAAAATTAGGGTTTTTTTTTTATTAAAGAGGAACTTCAGTCCAAAGATCATCTAGAAAAGTGTGCCCTAGCCTAAGTAACTCATTGGCACCTTCAATGCACCTTTTCAATGGATAGAACTCTCGGAAAGTAAAACCCTAGTTTTCATCGGTACTAGAAAATCAGAAAACCAGAAGTACTAGAAGTACCAGAAAACCAGAAGCCCAAGTCCAGGAATCCGTTGGTCCAGTTTTAAGGGTCAGAAATTGAAATTTTCATAAACTGACTATACCAACATACTCGCCTTAGTCCAATGCATCTTTTGGTGAGTTCAGTTTTCAAATCCAAGAAATTTGATTTTTTATTATTTCTATAGCCCGGAGGGATGGGGTTTCTATTGCAAAAAAGAATAGCTACCGACATGAGGGTAGAAGACAAGTTGGAAGGATCTGGAAACTTCATATCTTGGAAGCATAGGTTGCAGATGATTCTAGATGAGAACATGTCATAGTGAGTGTACCATAACCAGAGGAAGAAGAGAAAAAGACAAAGCATAAGGAAAAGGGAAAAGAAAGTATCAAGCACATGTGGCAGAGGAAGAGGAATCTCCTCCCTCAAAGAAAGATTTAGTAGAAATTGATGATTATGTACTTTAAGTTGAAGATAGTTGATCCGAAGAAAGATAGCAAATGGTGGATTCTGTGGAGCCTCCCAACACAAAAACAAAAGATAAGTATTCATGTTATTTTTTAGTATCTTGTTTTCTTTAATACTTTCTCATTACAAGTTAGATTTTTGTGAGAATGTTAATTAGCGTCGTTTTACTTCAGTGTCTATCCAGACTTATGAAGGAAGTATCAAATAAGAGGATAAATAAAGAGATAAAATATTTATTTCAGGTATGGTCACTCATGAGAGTGACAAAGGTATGTGTTTAGCTATGATAGTAAGGGAAAATCTGGTAATTTCATAGCTAGAGTGAAAAAGAGTTCAAGTCTTATTCATGATGAGGGTTTTAGATGTGTACATGATTGGACAAGTTTTGCTTAAGAAAAGATGTTTACTAGTCTGATAGAAATCA
The DNA here is from genome assembly GCA_009831015.1 of Picea engelmannii. Lineage (NCBI taxonomy): Eukaryota > Viridiplantae > Streptophyta > Pinopsida > Pinales > Pinaceae > Picea > Picea engelmannii. Next base: position 19,617 of record ML825729.1, on the reverse strand, counting down.
TGATATAGTTTTATTTGATTACTAAGTGACATATCTGAGAAAGCATATAGTAAGTAAGTTTACAGGTCTCGAAAGAAAGAACTTATGCCTTGACTTGTAGAAGTTAGACAATGTGAGAAGGACCTATGATAGGGTGACAGTCAGTAAAGACGAGACATTATCCAATATTTATATAGGAGTAGGAGGCTCCTAAGGATGCAGAACAAAAATGTTCAAGATGAAGAGAAAGATGGATACTTAGATATAGTTGATGAGATGAAGGTAACTACATGTTGCTCCAATATTGTTCTTATAGATGCAGAGGGAGCATGTTGATCCAGTATGAAGTCATAAAGAAAGAAATTTTCAAACTCAAGAAGGTACCCAAAATATTACAGAAGAAAACTTCAAGTATGATGATTAGAAGCTCTTAGTTTGGTGCAAGAGGGAGCTATGTCTCCGAGTTCGAAATGGAGGATCGTGATTTGGTGCAGTTAGGAAAGTAGATGGATGGTGCCCAACAAATGGGTAGCATGGTATTATACCATGGAAATATTTTGGACCACAAGAGAAGGAATGAGCAATCCCATAGGTAGACCTTCATAGAGAAGGAAGAGACCTTCGTAAAGAAGGAATGAGCAATCCCACAGGTAGACCTTCATAGAGAAGGAAAAGAGAAGAGACATTCGTAGAGAAGAAAGAGACCTTCATAGAGAAGGAATGAGCAATCCCACAGGTAGACCTTCATAGAGAAGGAAAAGAGAAGAGACCTTCGTAGAGAAGGAAGAGACCTTCGTAGAGAAGGGGAATGAGAAATTTGCCAAGGTTGGCCTCTGTCCAAGTGTTGAGTTTTGGATACTCTAGGGACATGGTAGAATACCCTCGTAGAGAGGGGTGTGACCACCCTTGTAGAGAGGAGTGTGGATGTTTCTCCAAGGGGCAACGGGCAGATACTCTCCTTTGGCCAAGGATTGAGTAGCCTAGAACACAAACCTTGACCATGTGGAATGGTTAGTTGGCTCTTGAGGTTTGTGTCGTGATCCTGCGTGGATCATGAAAAGGGAGTCTAGTCTTGCCTAGGATAGCATCTTAACTTCTCTAGTTCATGTGGGATGACTAGGAGTGAAGTTATGGTAGTAGTCCTCCCTAGTGGATGGGTGAGATAGATGTCTACAAGAGAAGGGAGAACATAAAAGGAATGGAAAAACTCATAGAATATATTATGTGTGAAGATAAGATATCTTCTATGTGAAGATAAGAAAGAGTATCTTCTACATGAAGATGAAAGAAAGAAAGAGTATCTTTTGTGTGAAGATAAAGTGAACAAAACTTCTTTAATATGGATTCATGGAGAACCAGTCAGTGATCATGATGCTAGATGACCAAGTGGATTATATTGATGCCTCTTGTTGCTCAGTTGATAATGTTATCCAATTGATGTTGTTGCCCAGTTGATGATGGTCCCCAGTTGACGATGTTATCCAGTTGATGTTGTTGCCCAGTTGATGATGTTATATAGTTGATGTTGTTGTCCAGTTGATGATGATTATCCAGTTGATGATATTGCCCAGATAATATTGTTCAGTTGATGATGACATCCGGTGACCTATCAGAAGATAAATAATATCCTTCTTGTTAAGAGGGAGTGTTAAAATATTGTGTAACTGCAAAGAATATTCTTATCCCCTTTTGTGGATAAAGAAAAAGATAATATATATAGATTGACAATTCGACCCTATTGTTCCTAGACAAGACAAATGTAAATTAGAAAGGTAAAGTGGATAGGCCGACCCTAACCCAATTATTGTGGGGGGCACAACTTATATTTATAAGAGGCCTAGCACCTCATTTGTACATACACTCGTCAAACTCTCAAGTGCGCAAGTCTGAGACTGATGCAACTACAAGGAAGAGTATCTCAGTAAAGGTGAAGGTTATCATGGTGAAGGACTATGTTGGTCTAAGTGGTGTGCTACTCTGTTCTGGTTAGGGTTTCTGGTGGATCTTCTATTTGGTGAGATCTCTCTTGTGAGAGACACTGTAATTGGTTATTGAATCTATATTAAAGAAGTTTTGCTGGGTTTTCTTCCCCTTGAGGGTTTCCCAGGATAAATTCTTGTGTACTTTTTGATTGTGTTTCCTTCAGTAAGATCCTTATTATGTTGTTGTTATAATGAAGATTAATAATAACAGATTAAACAAGAAACTTTAACATAGATTTCTTTGTTCCCTTCTGTCTTTTTGATGGCTAGGTTCCCCAATTCCTCTAAATCATCTGGGCTTTCTAAATCTCTGCTAATCTGATAGCATTCTATAGGCTTCTCGGTTGAGGGTAGGTAAAGGTTAGTCTGAATTTCCCAGCTATGCTTGGCGCATAATAGTAAGTTTGATTTCTGATTACTATTATCTGTAAAAATAAATTCTTTAATCTTTTGCAGGACTACTTCAAGCTCAGGGTACTTACTTGTAAATGAGAAGTCCTTGCAAAAATGAGCTGCCAGCGTCTGCCAATCGTTGGTCTGTCTTCTAGTTTCCAAGCTTTCGGGATTGGTCCTAGAGAGTGGGGAAATACCTGAACCCAAAAATGAGAGGGTACTTCCGCAGCTTGCCATTGTGTCACACACTGTTCAATATGTGCTTTAGGATCAGATTCTTCGCTGAACAGTTGCGCAACTTGGAAATCCATCTGCATCTTTGGTTCCAGTTTCTCCTTGTTCTAAAACCTATACTTGATAGCTTGCTTTAGATCATCCCAATCTCTAAGTAAGGCTTTATGATTGGCCCACCATCTGGCAGGGGTATCCTGAAAGGCTACATCTAGTACCGATATTCTTTGATCTGCTACTACCTTCTCTTCCACGCTGAGCAGGAAACTGTCGAGTTTTGAGGTGCCATCGTATAATGGGTGTTCTCTAGCTTCGGTCCCAACCCATCTGGTTACTCTGATAGTTGCGCATCTTCTTGAGAATATTTTGTACGAACCTTGTTGCCAACTTTCAAAAGCCAATTCTGAATCTTCATTTTCCAACTGTATGCTTCTCCAACTTACTGATCCATCAACAATAGGATTTATATAATCATCTCTTATTCCTGATATTATAGTGTACAAATGGTCCAAGTCTTCTCCCTCTATTATTGTTTGTTGGCCCTATATATGGTCCCTACATATGGATCTAAAGGTTGAACTACCTTGATTCCATCAACTTCAAAGGTCATGGTGTATTTCTTTAAGTTGATTACTGCATAGTTGTCATAGGCCCAATCAATGCCAAGTAGTACAGGGTAAGGGTCCTTATCTCCCATTATCTCAATCAATTCAAAGTCAGCCACCGTCTTTACTCCTGCAACATCTATTTCCACATTCTCCAATCTTCCTATGGGGAAAATGCAGTATTGGTTTTCCATTCTTAACTGAATTAGGGAATATGTCAGCCTAGGTCTTCCTAAGGCTTCCCAGGTCTTCTTAGGCAGAATGTTCACATCAGATCCCAGATCCAACATGACATCCTTAATCTCAAATTCATCTAATTGGGCTGCTAGTCTGAATTCTTTTCCAGTTCGTACTTTTCTTCTAAGTACTCTATGAGTAATCTTCTCAGGAAGATTAGCCCTTATTCTTGCTTCTGTGGATTCTTCATTCCCTAGGACTAAGTATAGCTAATTGCACAACTTTTTTGTTAATTGGACATTTCCGAGAATGTAAGAAAATAATTGAAAGCAGAGGTCAACTACATTCTAAGGTTGCTCAGTTTGTCTAGGCATGACTACAGGGTTTCTGGGTGTAGGGGGTGAATCAGGGACTTGTGCCATCTTAGGATAAACAATAGGTTATGAGGTTTTCACTCGCATCTCTGGGTTAGGCATATTCTAAAATACTTCTATGGCATCTTTAAAGAACTATTTTTGTTTTAGAGGGTCATACTTGTCTTCTTTAGGTGCTGCTTTCTGGATCTGGGGTAGATTTTCAGCATCAACTCCTATCTTTGCTCCTCCTCGAGTAACAATAATTAGGTTGGCCAATTGTCCCTTAATAACTCTCTTAATTTCTGAATCAATGAGGTTAGTTCCTCTGTTGATATTATGGTAGCTGCGGGAGGTAAACTTGACGAGAATAGAATACTCTGGGAAGCAAGAAGAAACCCTAATGAGTTGGCTAATAACCCTAGAAGACATGTCAACTCAAGAAGACAACTTGTATTAGGTTATTAGCCTCCAAGAGAAGAAGTTGGCTAGAAGAAATAATATATACTGAACAGACAGATACCCAGAATGAGAAGTTGGCCCAGGCAGTTAGCCATAATTACTATAAATACAGAAGGCCAGTCTTCATTCTGGCAGGCAGCTCAGAATTGCAGAGCAACACTTGTGTGCATTACAATGCCTAGTTTTGTGCACAGGTTTGGAGGAGAGCTGCCACTGCAGCTAGCAGATCATGTTTGGCTTGAACTATCTCTTAGTTAGGGTTTAGACTATCTGATCATCTCTTGTTGGTGCGCTATCTGCGGGGAAAGGTGTGCTACCCCTTGTTTGGCTATCTAGACTAGGGTTTGCTTCCAAAATGATTCTCTGTCCAGGTTAAGGTGCTTGGAGGGTGGCTTTGGCCTATGGTTGGGTGACAATAGTGATATTGTCAATGGTAAAATGAGCACATCCATTAAATTTTAACATCCTCGTTGTCGTACCTGTTAGCGATATTTCTTGCTAAGGGGTTTAGATATCAAAAGAATGGGTTAAAACCCACTTGTCCAAAGTTTTGGGCGATGATGCGCCCGTGGTAAGCAGCAAGCAAGACCAGGCGGTCCAGATTTGCACGCCCAGATCGACGATGCACAACAAATTTCGGACCCCCCTTACCTTCCAATCTTTAAGCAGGGGGGGGGGGTCCGAGATCGGGGGCGCACCTCTCCGATGGTCCAGATGAGCGCGCCCGGATCAACGGCGATGAAGACCATTTCGGACCCCCCCCGCCTTTCTACCTTTAAGTGGAGTGGGGGGGTCCGAAATCCCATGTGCAGCTCTCCGACGGCCACGATCGAGACGCCCAGATCAACGGCGCTCGTGCAGCCCCGCTCTCCTTAACTGCCATATGATTAACCAGTGTGGGCCCTCCTCCTGTGATTTCATTCTTCCTTCCGCCTTTCCCCTACTGCCGTGTGTCGTCCACTCACCTCTCCTCTTTGGTTCGCGTGGTTATCCTTTCTTCCCATCATCCGTTCATTTCCCGCCACGCGTCCCGTTCCTTTCCACATCAGTTTCTCACCCGGAGGCGAGCTCGTTTCTCCCATCTTCTCCCCATCTACCTGGATGCCTTCCGCCCTGGATCATCCTCTGCCACCCCTCTCTGTCATCACTCCTACCATACACCATGTCCTCCGCGCTGGCCCTCATGTCCGTCCCTCAAGCTATTCGGTTGCTCCAGATGGCAGCGCGAGAAGCCTTCCCCATCCCGAGATGCTGAGTTGGCCTAACCGTTCTCAATCCCAAGAAGCAGTTATTGAGGCGGTTGAGGGTGGTTAGACATAATCTCCGCCATAATAGGGGACGTCCTGCAATGAATTAAAAGCACATCGATTCGTCGATGTAACTGTCAGAAGATCTATCGCGTCTACCACAAGTTGCACGATTATTCAAAGATTGTGGTTGCAGAGTGTCAGAATCCATGCAGACGCAAAGCTTTCAATGCATTTTCTCGATCTTGTTGCTGTTGTTGTTTCGAGTATATGTAGGCATTTTTGCCATTTTTGTATCCATCGATGGTAGAGCTAAGCTCCCGACTGTAAAGTTTTAGCGATACTCTAGTTTCTTGGTTATGCCTCTGTGTTTGAGACTTCTTGGTTCATAACAAACAGTTCTCCTTTATTTTCCATCTTTGTTTCATCTTTGCTAGAGGGTTCACAGTGAAGGATTCACGTGGACTTAACAATCTTGTCGCGATAAAGGATTTGTTGTGGCACCGTTGTATTCTTTGGTATATGTGTTTGAATGTAAAAGGATTTTGTGTTCGGATACATTTCTTCTTCATCTGTTGCAGACCCGATGTCTGTGATAGACCTTGCACCTCTTCTTGAACAAGTCTTCCACCTACTCACCCTTTGTTACGACTCACTGTTTGGAGTTTATCAAGACCTCACTCATTCATGCATGCCCGGTCTAGTTTCCGAGTTGAGATTGTGCCGTTCTGAGTTTTCCTCCATTTGATCACCCTTTAAACAAACCGTGACATTAAACTGATGGGCTTCGGGCTCTGCTCCTGCTAGCAATCCAGGAGTGACTTCCGAATGCCAACATTTCTGGCGCCATTGCCGGGGAGTGAAGTTGAAGATTTTCCCTGGGCAGAACGACAACGACTAACTGATTTCTGAAGGTGCATCAAATATCAGAACTTGAAGATTGCTACTGTGCACCTGGCGACTCCACTGTGACGACTCCACTGGGGAGAACCTGTTCTATCAACTGTGGCTTCGAGAGGCAGACATACGAGGTCAAATCCACATTTGCCTTTGGCCACTCCAGAAGCAGACTTGGAAGCGGTGCACAGAAAGGGAAAGAGAGCTGCGAAGGAAGTTTCTGTCGATGAAAAAGGTAACACACCCTCCCCTTCTGTAAGAACTCCATTTTCGGATTCTCAGTTTCCTAGTCATCCTTCCTCTGAAGTTTCCCATTTTCTGAACTTTGGGAGTGTTCCTGCTGAGTTTTCCCCTCCTGGTCTAGTATCAGAGGGAGAGATCCTTGTCACTCCCCTCTCAGGAGGTTTTACTACTCCTCCTTTGATTTCTACTGCTGCACAGAAAAAAGCCACCTGTACACTCAGGTCCCTTAGACTTCTCTCTGTTTTCCCCGTCATCCCCCGTAAGGACCTCTCTTCCTTCCTCACCTGTTCGCACTCCATCTCCCCCAGGTTCTCCTCCACTCAACATCCCTATGGCTGGTGTTAATCCCCCTCCGAACAGAATGGATGCCATAGTCGCTGCTAGATATGCTCCTTTGATTCTTCCTCAGCCTTTGAACCCTCTCCCTGCTGGAGACTATTTGAAATACATGCCCAAGTTCAGTGGTGAGGGAGATGTCACCGCTGAAGAGAACCTAGCTGCCTTTTACAGCTATGCAGACAACCTGAATATTGAGAATGAAGATGTCTGGATGAGAGTCTTCATCCAGAGCCTCGATGGTGAAGTTAGGAAGTGGTTCAGGGGGCTGGCCCCTGGATCTATTGCTGGTATTGAAGCTCTGGATAATGTTTTCCTGA
>ML825728.1:84634-97169 GCA_009831015.1 Picea engelmannii | reverse complement strand
CCATAATATTGAAAACAACATTGTGTGCCAACTTGTTTTGTGAATTCCTATAATCCGTCAAAGCATGGTGATAAGAACCTTGTTGATCACTTCAACTTGGGCATTGGCCTACGGATAGTAGGGGGTTGAGTTTTCATGTCAAATACCCACCTTTTTTGTAAGCTCAGACATCATGAAGTTTTTAAAGTGGCTATCATGATCAGTGACGATGGATTGTAGGATTCCAAATCGTGTCTTGATGTGATTGAACATGAATAGGGATGCAGTTTTTTCTGTATTGTCGAATGTAGGCATCGCTTCGGCCCATTTCATAAAATAATCCATGTCTACAATAATGTATCCATGCCCCCCGACCAAGTGAGGGTTACAGATCATGAAATCGCTACCCCATTTAGTGAAAGTTCCAATGGAAACTACATGGTGTAAGGGAGAGGGATGAGACCTTATCTTATGATTGTATGTTTGGCAAGCATGGCATTTCTGGATGACAGTTATATAATATTTAAATAAAGAAGGCCAGAAGTACCCTGTTCGCAAGATCTTTTGGGTAGTGTCATACTCAGACATATGACCGCCACATGCTCCAAAGTGGTAGTCATTCAAATATTTCTCGGCCTCATCAAAGGTGAGACAACGTCGCAATATAGAGTCAACAACACAACGATAAAGAGTGTCACCGAGAATGATGTATTGATGGGATTGATAGTGGATGCCACGATGGTGGGTACTAGAGAGGTCTATCTGGAAAGTTTGATTCTAGAGATAAATGATAATATATCCATACCAAGAATCATCAAAACTGATCAGAAAAAGGGATTCGTCGGGTAGGGAATCCTCTGCCACATTTTCTGTTTCAATCGAGGGAAGGTCACATATCAATTCGGCAAAGACCAGGGACTTCTTTGACTTAGAACGCTTGAATTCTAAGTCAAAATCCTAGAGAATCACTATCCATTTGGACTATTTTCCCCCTAGCAATTGACATGTAAGAATGTGTTGCATAGGGTTGCAATAAAAAATTGCAATGGTCTTGCATAGTAGAATATAGTGACATAAACGTTGGACAACTTGAAAAAATGCCAAGGTTAGTTTTTCAACATGTAAGTACTTGGCTTCAATAGTCATGAGACTCTTCCTCAAATAATAAATGACATTTTCATCGTATAAATCATCTTCTTGAACTAGAACCATGGAAATGGTAGAGTCTGAGGCAGCGAGATAAAGGAAATAATCTCGACTATAATCGGGTGAGAAAAGTAGTGGGGTATGAGTTAAGATTAGTTTCAAAGCTTCGAAGGGTTTGTTGGAAGTGGTTTCCCATACAAACTCAGCTCCCTTCTTTAGTAGTCAAGTAAATCCAAGTGTTATCTCAACATAGTTTGGGATAAAACGACATAGAAAGTTTTCCTTCCCTTGCAAACTTTGTAGCTAGTGCAGTGAGGAAGGAGGAGGGAGATTGAGGATCACCTCAACCTTCAAAGGATCTACCCTGATCTCCTAATGTGACACAATAAATCCCAGGAGTCGGTCGGACTACACAAAAAATACACATTTATGTGGGTTTAAGCATATACGATAGAACCGACAACGAAGGAAAATGGCTCGGAGGTGGGCCAGATGATCATTACGATGCATGGAATGCGCTGGTAGGTCATTTAAATATGGTTGTAGAATATGCTTAATATCATGGAAAGTGTAAGACATCGCACGTTGAAATGTCGCACTGGCATTCTTCAAACCAAAGGGTAGTTTCTGGTAGGCAAAGGTGCCTCAAGGACAAATGAAAGTGGTTTTGTGTTGATCCGCGGGTAAGATATTGATTTGATTATATTCGGAGAAACCGTCCATCAAAGAGAATATTTCACTTCCGGTGCAATCGTCGATGATTTGATCAATGAAGGGGGTAGAAAATTTTTCCTTAGGACAATCTTTGTTGATATCCCTATAATCAACATAGACACTGATCGTACCTTGTTTCTTGTTAACCAGAACTAGATTCGATACCCAATCAGTCAAAGCCACAAGATAAATAAAGCCAACTTTAAGAAGTTTTTCGACTTCAAGCTTGATAGCAGTTGTTTTATGGGGGTGGACTGGGAAAAGTCTCAGCCGAATAGGTTTAGCATATGGGTAGGTCTTAATTTCGTGTACAACAATATCAGGGTCAATACCTGGCATCTCTTCGTAGCTCCATGCAAAGATGTCATGAAATTCTTGGAAAAGTGACTTATATGTGACAACCTCATCGACAGAACATGAAGCTCCGATGTGGACATTTTAGAGAACTCCAAGTTTAATATATATGTCGAGGGGGATGGTGGGTGAAATGTTACTTAAATTCCCTTCATATAACACATTGTGTGTGGATTCAGGGACTGAAGAAATAACGATAACGATCGACGGAGTCGAGATCCGTTGGTAACTCTCGATGGTGTATTGTTTGAGAAAGAGAATGGAATGATGATGCCCATCATCCCAAGGGGTATCTTCCATCGACATAACTGACATAATAATCTCGTCCATGGGAAAAATAACATGGAACAAGTCAGGAGACGAATCACCGAGAGAGGGAGTAGAAGGGTCGACCGATTGAATGGCTTGGTAAGCGGATTCAACCAGAATTAAAGGCATATTGTCGCCATAGTGAAGATAATCACCGAGTTTGGGTACTGTCCATAGGTCAAAAGACGTGGGAGTTCTGCGAGCGAAGGTGGAAATCATATTAATTGAGGCAAAAAAAGGAGGCAGAACGTCGCGTGGTGGGATCAGAAACGTACCCATCAGAGTTGAATCTTTTAGTAGACCCACACAAAAATTATCGTACCCAGGGGGTGTCTTTGCAATGAAAGGTACGCTGTTGGTACATGTATCAGAGTTAAAGAAGGCCAGTTGGTCTACTGTAATTACTTTTCCCTGGTGTGGAAAATGCACAATATGGAAAAGAGTAGACATGACTACATGCATGGAATCGATCCAGCTACGTCCAAGTAAAAGGTTGTAATCAAGAAGTGCGTCGAAGACCTCAACTTCAACATTGACTGTTTTGACTTCTTGATGTAGGAGCATCGCTCGAAGCCAGCTACGTGTCAGCCAACCAACACATCAAGCATGTTCAACGGAGAGGAGAGGCACAGCTCTCTCACTTTCAAATTTGAAATTTGAAAATGTATTTAATGATTGTAAGGTTGGTAGAGCCAAAAAGCATGCATGTGCGCAGACTTAGATAAAGGTTGCCTTAAATAGTTGTAAGGCTGAGATCTAGATCCGATTCGAACTAGACAACCATTCAATGTAATTCATTGTAATTAATGAGAGTTGGTGAGGATGGAGGGAAGCGCTCGAGGAACCCCCTTTTGTAAAGAGATATTCCTTGTATCTAAAATAGAGTTTTTAGAGTAGAACAAAAGACAAGGAGAAGAGAAGAAGTTGTGACTCTGTTGTAGTCCTCTCTTCACATTGTAAAGAGGCATTTCAGATTAATACAAACAGAACAGTTTTTCCTGCATGTTGTTGTTCATGTGTTTGTGAATTCATGAATGAACATATCTATGTGTTGATGATATACTGTGGATGTATGTGTGTGTTTACATTTACAAGTTACAGACAGGAGTCGTTTTCTGTGGATTTCTTTGATTTTCAGGTTTGGATTATTTGTGGTTTCATGCAAGAGTGCATGACAGAGTACTGCGGTCTCTAAAAACCAGTGCGGGAGTGCACTTATGAATTCTGCGGAATTTCATAAAACGACGTGCCAAGAGGGTGCACTAGATGAATTCATTGACTCAGGGAGGAAGTATCAAGGTTGTTGAACACCTTAAAGGAGAAAATTTGCAGAAGGAAGCACAGAGAGGAGAAGCAAAATTATTGAGAATTTTGTAAAGGCTCTGCCAGGAGGGCAGTGAGAAAATGCACAGGATGCATTGAGCCAGTGCATAGAATGCACTTCTGAATTCTGTGGAATTTCAGACAAAGACGTGCTAGGAGGGTGCACCAAGAGAATTCATTGACTCAAGGAAGAATCCTCAGGGTTGTTGAACACCCTGGAGGAAGAACTGTTCAGAGGAGATCATAGAGAGGAGAAGCATAATTGTTGAGAATTATGTAAAGGCTCTGCCAGAAGGGCATTGAGCAAACACACAAGAGGGAATTTAGTAGTTGCATAGAGTGCACATAAGAACTCTATTTCGAGTTCTGAGATAAGGGAAGTGTCACGGGGAAGACACTCATAGGATTTCTGAACATCCTGTAGGCTCAGTAAGGTGTGCTTGAGCAGGAAGTTGCTAGAGGGAACTTACATCCCTTCAAGGAGAGAAAGGGACAGATACCATTGAGGTTCGAGTAGTTGAAGCTCAAGCAGGAAAAAGACCTGTGCAAGGAGTGCATCAAGCTAACATTTGGGTGAAGTGGTGATAGGAAGTTGTCTGAAGGCTCGTCAGGCACAAGGAGTGTGCAAAGGTGGAAGCTCTGCCAAGAGGGCATTGAGTTGGTGCAAGAGTGCACAGAAGGGACTCTTGTTTGAGTTCATAGAGAAGAGAAGTGTCATAGGAGAGACACTCACAGAGTTATTGAATGCTCTGTTAATCTTAGCAAGGAGGGCTTGAGTAGAAGGTCATTAGGAGGACATGAAATTTCCCTTTAAGGATACAGAAGGAGGAGTCCCCTAGAGGCTCAGGTAAATAAAGCTCAAAATAGATAGCACAGTTGCATGCAGGGACCCTGCAAGGAGTGAAAAAGTCTAGAAACCTTTTGAGGTTTTAGAGTGAACAAAGCTCAGGAGGGATAGCGTTCCTAGAATGAAGGTGATATCCAAGGGAATTGAGCTCGCAGAGGAAGCAAAGTTCGAGGCCTTTGAAACTTTGAAAAATCTTCCAAGGGGAAGGAAGAAGCACATGCTCAAGGAGGAGCTACAACTATCGTTAGATCAGTTGGAGAGGCAAGATCTGGACCGTTGAATCTATGTCCAGGCACACAGGAGGAGAGAGAGCAAGGAGGATAGATTTGGTCCGTCAGATCTAGCACCCAGGACCGATAGTCATCGGATCCGGAGGAAGGTACACAGAGGTTGACCTTTGGGAGGTTGCGCAGGAGAGGAGCTGGAACGAACGGCGGGAACACTTCATGGAGAAGTGTCAAAAATCCCATGGACTGTCAGATCTCATAGATCTGTGAGAAGGTGAAGGCTGAGTGTTTTTTGGCTTTTCGGCATTTCAGAATTTCGGGGTTCGACATTTCGACAATCCAGATGACAAGGAGTTGGGGCACTTTGCATTGAAAACCTCGAAGTCACGAAATGTGACGTGTGCTTGGAGCAGGGTTGTGGTCACAAAGGAAACGACCATTTCGGAATTTCAGCATTTCGGGGTACGGGAGATTGAAGGACCAAGAACCATCTACAACCAGAATCATGGAATCAGGATTCCAAAATCCCGAAAGGTAGACCGCGGTCACGGGTAGATTTTAGCATTTCAAGAATTCGGGGATTCAGACACTGGGGATTGGAAAGACAGAGAACAGGGGGAATTCTTGCATCATGGTTTCTCGAATCGTGAAAGTCGGTAGAGCTTTGTCATGGACCACCCTTTTCGACATCCTGGGAACCGAGTGTTCGAGAGGCCAGGAGTCGGGAGACGTGGAGTCCCGACTCGCAATATCGCAAAATCCTGAAAGAATTCAGAATAGTACCCCCTTTTCTACATTTTGGCATTCTACGGTTCGGAAGGTAGAGGAGGCAGTGGTTTGGGTTGATGCATTTCCAACTCCCAGTCACCAAAATCCCGATACAGCTAGGACCATTGGGTCAAGGGAGAACTCTATTTCGGGTTCCGTAGAAGGAGGTGAAGACTCACGCCTGGTGCACATTGTGTAGGTGGGGTTTTCATGGAAGGACCTATGGATCGAATTCGTGGGGTTCTAGTGAGGGCCCAGAAAGAACTAAGTCAATGATGCGTATTCGAAGAAGAATGATCATGTGCAGCCTTTTGGCCTGAGGGTCGGGGGTTTGCATCAGTGTGTTATCAGAGCCACTTTCTGTCTGTAGACTGTAGGTAGAGGGAGAAGAAGAAGAAGCATATAGAGTTTTGAAGCTCTGTGATGATTGTTCGCAGGTGTGAAACAGTCAATAGACAGTCAAGAGGACTGTAGGAGATACTGGAAGCACTCATGGTTACAGAGTGTCATTAACAAATTTTCCAGGAGGGCAGACAGGAACAGGAAGATGGCTACTGAAGGCCATGGGCGTGGTCATAGGGAAGACCTAAAGTAGAAGAGAATTCAAGAGATGGATCTAGAACTCGCTGAGACAAGGGTGAGGATGGAAGAGCTTGCACTGCGGGTGAAGCAGGATGCAAAGACGCATTGGGTATATGAATGGCCCATGAAAACAAAGGTGAAATGGTGAGTCAAGAAATTGTTGGCCAAAAGACAACAAAGGTTATTGAGGAGGTGGCTGAGGTATGTGGAAAGCCTAAGAGATGAAGAGGAGATGGTTCATGTGTGTGAGCCAGACGTTAGAGAAACCCTCAGTGATGAGGAAGAGAGATCAGTTTCAGATCTCATAAACTGCCAGGAGGGCACTGATGAATTTTCGAATTGCTAGGTGGGCAATGAAATGAGATCATTGGAGGATCTCATAGATTGTCAGGAGGACAACCATGGAAATTTATATTTCCAGGAGGGAAATGGTATGAGATTTATAGAGGATCTCATAAACTGCCAGGTGGGCAGAAGTGCACTTTCAAGTTGCCAGGTGGGCAATGGAAAGAGATCAGTGGAATATCTCGCATACTTCCAGGGGACCAGTGCTGAAAGTTCAGATTGGCAGGTGGGCAATGAGATGGGATCACTGGATCTCATGGACTGCCAGGTGGGTAGCAAAAAATTCTAAAATTTCCAGGTGGGAAGGGCAAAGGAGATGAGACTGTCTGAGAGTCTCATGAACTCAGAGGAGAGTTTAGATCAACAAGGAGTGCTGACAGGTGAGGATCAGAAGAGAATTATGATGATTGGGGGAATTTGGGTATTCCTACCAGATAGCCCAAATGAGGCAAGATCATGTGTTGTGGATGCAACAACAGAAGAAAGAGATCCAATAGAGATTTTCATAGAGGAAGATGTGGAGTAGACACTGATGTTTTCCCAATGAGAAAAGGAGGAGCATTCAAAAGAATGGCTCAAAATTTTCATCCAGGAAGCTGAAACGGAGATCACTGCAGTACTAGAAAATGCATAAGAAGAAGAAGAAGAGGAAGTGGACAGCATGGACTTTGTTGGTCTATGTGAAGAATTGGAATCCATGGAGAGAAGGGTGATGGTGCAAAATTTGCACATCCAACAGGCTAAGTTGGAAGAAAGTAGTGGAGCATACCAGCTTGGGGAGAAGCTGGAAGAAGCTGGAAGTATGCCAGCAGGAGGAATGGTAGCAGCATAACTACCACAGGAAGAAGCTGAGTAGTAGTTCAGTAATGAGACTGCAGAGCTAGAGTCTGCAGCAGAGTGGCCACTCAGTGCCACAAAGGTAAATAAAGATAGCATGGGAGATTAGGTAGATCTTCCCACTGATAAGGAGGAAGAAGTGCAGCAGAGATGACTGTATACAAAGAGACAGCCACTAGATCGGCTAGATGAGGTAATTGAGGAGATCAGAAGGCTGATGATCATATCAGCAGAAGCAGTCAGCAAAGAGAAGTTGAGAAGAGGAGAACCTGCCATAGCAGCAGGGTAGCAGAAGCAATAGTAGCACCAAAGTGATAGAGTGGATGAACAACTCCAAAGAACTGTTTCGGATCCAAGTGGATTTCAACAATGGTGTTGGGAAGCTCATGAGCAGGAGCTCATGATTTTTGTAGTTGTGGAGTATGATGCAGGAGCATCACTCCAAGCCAGCTACGTGCCAGCCAGCCAGCACATCAAGCGTGTTCAATGGAGAGGAGAGGCACAACCCTCTCACTTTCAAATTTCAAATTTGAAAATGTATTTAATGATTGTAAGGCTGGTAGAGACAAAATCCATGCATGTGTGCAGGCTTAGATAAAAGTTGCCTTAAATAGTTGTAAGGCTGAGATCTAGATCTGATTCAGACTAGACAATCATTCAATGTAATTCATAGTAATTAATGAGAGTGGGTGAGGATGGAGGGAAGCACTCGAGGAACCCTCTTTTGTAAAGAGATTTTAATTGTATCTAAAATAGACATTTTAGAGTAGAACAAAAGACAAAGAGAAGAGAAGAAGTTGTGACTCTGTTGCAGTCCGCTCTTCACATTGTAAAGAGGCATTTCAGATTAATACAAATAGAGCAGTTTTTCTTGCATGTTGTTGTTCATGTGTTTGTGAATCCATGAATGAACGTCTCTATGTCTTGATGATATACTGTGGATGTATCTGTGTGTTTACATTTGCAGGTTATAGACAGGAGTTGTTTTCTATGGAGTTCTTTGATTTTTAGGTTTGGATTCTTTGTGGTTTCATGAAAGAGTGCATGACATAGTACTGCGTTCTCTGAAAACCAGTGTGGGAGTGCACTTCTGAATTCTGTGGAATTTCAGACAAAGACGTGCCAGGAGGGCGCACTAGCTGAAGTCATTGACTCAGGGAGGAAGTCTCAAGGTTGCTGAACACCTTGAAGGAGAAACTGTGCAGAAGAAAGCATAGAGAGGAGAAGCAGAATTGTTGAGAATTCTGTAAAGGTTATGCCAGGAGGGCATTGAGCTAGTGCATAGAATGCACTTCTGAATTCTGTGGAATTTCATACAAAGACGTGCCAAGAGGGCGCACCAGAGGAAGTCATTGAATCAAGGAAGAATCCTTAGGGTTGATGAACACCCTGAAGGAAGAACTGTGTAGAGGAGAGCACAGAGAGGAGAAGCAGAATTGCTGAGAATTATGTAAAGGCTCTGTCAGGAGGGCATTGAGCAAACACACAGGAGGGAATTTAGCAGTTGCATAGAGTGCACAGAAGAACTCTCTTTCGAGTTTTGATATAAGGGAAGTGTCACGGGGAAGACACTCACAGGATTTCTAAACATCCTGTAGGCTCAGCAAGGCGTGCTTGAGTAGGAAGTTGCCAGAGGGCACTTACATCCCTTCAAGGAGAGAAAGGGATAGAGACCATTGAGGTTTGAGCAGTTGAATCTCAAGTAGGAAAAATACCTATGCAAGGAGTGCATCAGGCTAACATTCGGGTGAAGTGGTGATAGGAAACCATCTGAAGGCTCGTTAGGCACAAGGAGTGTGCAGAGGTGGAAGCTCTGCCAAGAGGGCATTAAGTTGGTGCAAGAGTGCACAAAAGGAACTCTTGTTTGAGTTCATAGAGAAGAGAAGTGTCATAGGAGAGACACTCACAGAGTTACTGAATACTCTGATAAGATCACCAAGGAGGGTTTGAGTAGAAGATCATCAGGAGGACACCAAATTTCCCTTTGAGGACACAGAAGGGTGAGTCCCCTAAAGGCTTGGGTAAATAAAGCTCAGGACGGATAGCATAGTTGCGTTCAGGGACCCTGCAAGGAGTGTAGAGGTCGAGAAACCTTATGAGGTTTCAGAGTGAACAAATCTCAGGAGGGATAGCATTCCTAGAATGTAGGCGATATCCAAGGGAATTGAGCTCGCAGAGGAAGCAAAGGTCAAGGCCTTTGAAACTTTGAAAAATATTCCAAGGGGAAGGAAGAAGCACATTCTCAAGGAGGAGCTACAATTGTCATTAAATCATCCGGAGAGGCAAGATCTGGATTTTTGAATCTACGTCCAGGCACACAGGAGGAGAGATCACAAGGAGGATAGATCTGGGCTGTTAGATCTAGCACCCAGGACCGATGGCCATCATATATGGAGGAAGGTGCACAGAGGTTGACCTCTGGGAGGTTGCACAGGAGAGGAGCTAGAACAGACGACAGGAACACTTCATGGAGAAGTGATGAAAATCCCGTGTACCTTCATATCTCACAGATCTATGAGAAGGTGAAGGCTGAGTGTTTTTTGGCTTTTTGACATTTCAGCATTTTAGGGTTCGACATTTCGACAATCCCGATGACAAAGAGCTGGGGCAATTTGCATTGAAAACCTCGAAGTCGCGAAACGCAACGTGTCCTTGGAGAAGGGTTGTGGTCACAAAGGAAACAACCATTTCGACATTTTGGCATTTTGGCATTTCGGGGTCTGGGAGATCGAAGGACCAAGAACCGTCTGTAGCCGGAATTGCAGAATTGGGATTCTAAAATCCCGAAAAGTAGATCGCGGTCACGGGTAGATTTCATCGTTTCGGGAATTCGAGGATTCAGACACCGGGGATTGGAAAGATAGATAACAGGGGGAATGCTTGCATTGCGATTTCCTGAATCGTGAAAGACAATAGTGCTTTGTCGTGGACCGCCCTTTTCGGCATCCTGGGAATCGGGTGTTCGAGAGGCCTGGAGTCAGGAGATGTGGAGTCCTGACTCACAATATCGCGAATTCCTGAAAGCATTCGGAATAGCACCCCCTTTTCATCATTTCGGCATTTTGGGGTTCAGAAGGTAGAGGAGGCAGTGGTTTGGGTCATTTCATTTCCAACTCTCGATCACCAAAATCCCGATACATCCAGGACCGTTGGGTCAAGGGAGAACTCTATTTTGAGTTCGACAGAAGGAGGTGAAGACTCATGCTTGGTACATGTTGTGCAGGTGAGGTTTTCATGGAAGGACATGTGGATTGAATTCATGGGGTTCCAGTGAGGGCCCAGAGAGAACTAATTCAGTTCTGCAGATTCGAAGAAGAACTATCCTATGTGGACTTTCGTCCTGAGGGTTGGGGGTCTGCACCACTTCTAACATAATAGGCAACGATGAGAGGACACTGTAAGGTTTAAATCCAGAGCCATTAAAGTATTTGAGTGTGCTGTGTGATTCATTTAAGGAAGGAGAGACAATGTCTTTCTAGCAGGAAATAGACATGACACACGTCGAGGAACCCTCGTCGATAATCGTTCTACAAATGTTCTTTTCAGCGACAACAACTTGTATTTGAAATGTGATTTGAGGGGGTAACCTTGGAATGTGATCTTCCAAGTCAAATATTATTAAATTCGTATCTGTAGGGTCAATTCCACCGATAAATTTCAATAGTTCCTTCTATTGTGTAGGACAACTCTGAAGGACTTCGAGGGCTGACATCGTGGACGGTGCTTGCACCAGATCCTCTACAATACTGTAGTTCTGGGTAGCACCTGCATGAGGATTGAAAGCAGACTTTTGAACCAAGCCCTTGGGAGGAGGGAGAAGTACTGTATCGGGGTTCAGTCATTAGAGATGAAGAGGACCATTGGAAGGTGGAGCCAAGGGAGATTGTTGAACCAACGAAGGTGGTATATCATCAACTTTCTCCTTGGAGGAAGCGTAATCTTTGGAACGAGTGGTAAGTGTGAAGTCATTCTTCTTTGAATCACCATTACACATAAGCACATAGGACATAGTAGAGGAAGAAGGTTGATCATGGATGACCAATTGAGCTTGTTGTTGAGAAGGGAAGGGTTGGGACAAGATGACTGGTGTAGGAGGTTTTGGGGTCCCTTGAAGGAACTTTGTGACCTCGACACATATTGGACAATCCTTCGTTTAATGATCATCACCATAGATAAGGCAAGGATAGTGAGGTTTGTGTTTGTATTTATCATCAGCAAGTTGTGACTTGGTCTTGTCAGATTGTGGGTTGTTATTTTTATCTTCCTTATTCCTACCCTTCCCTTTTTTAGATTTATTCTTACCGATAGGAGTCGATTAAACAATGTTCACTTCTGAAGTTTTATCGGTGGGAGGAGTGGGGGTCGTAGAATTTTGAACATTAGAAGTGTGGGATTTGGGATTGGTGTGAGAGCCCTACGCAGATTGAGGTTGAGCATGGAAAGTACCTTTCACACCATCAACAACATGAGAATCTTCTAGGGTTGTTGAGATGGTCATGGTAGAAGGACGAGGTGCGTTAGGGAGCAGATCATAAAGAGTACCCATAATTGAAAAAATAAGATCAAGGTACTGGACACAACTGATCGCATGTTATTCTGTGACAACTCCACCCATGTAAATGTCTTTAGATATGTCATTCATGAAGGATTTCATGAACCATTCTGCTAATAATTGATCAGGAAGATTGAGTTTGATTAAACGTCGTCGTCGTCTCCACTCATGAATGTGATCAGAGATATGAGTGGCTTTATTTTTCTTGAAAGAACTCAAAATATCAGTTCTCGTTTCATAACGGATTGGCAGCCGGTAGTGAGTGAGGAAAGCCATGTCTAGGGTATTAAAGTTGGTGAAGAAGCCTCATGGTAATTCTATATACCACTTCGCGGCTGAACCCATGAGAGCTCATTGAAAAATACGTAACCGAATGGAGTCTTCCATCATAGAGTTGGATGAACACCAAATGTAGTGTACCCTTTTACTACCCAGGTTTCCCAACCTCTCAGTTTACCATTCTATACATGAATGATTACATAATTTGTACTGACCTTATGAGCACATGCATTTAACAGAATTAAACACATTTAAAATACAGAGTGAAACATA
>ML825728.1:54271-76203 GCA_009831015.1 Picea engelmannii | reverse complement strand
CGGTATGACAGGCCAATGAGGAGAGTGATGGATAGGTTCATTAAAAATCCTAGAAAAGTCGGGTAAATCCAAAGTGGCTAAGAAGGGTAGTTGTCTATTCACATCAGTGTACTGGTGACTTTGGGGAGGAAGTCCCATTAGTATACCAGTAGGACCATAAGCAGTTTGCATATGATGCGAAGATCCTGGGAGATTCGGTTGTGGGTGCGGAGGCTGGTATCCCATGGGGTTGTACTGATTAAGGATGTTCCATGGGAAATGGACACTAGATTGAACGTTCGAACCCCAAATGGGATTGGAAGTCCCATGGTAGGGTTGGCTCGTACTAGGGGGTATAAAAAAACTGACTTGAGGTTGTTTCCCCCCAGTCAATTGAGTGTTACCATAGGTAAGAAAATTCCAATACTGGGCCAAAGCTGTCGGTATGTTCTATCCATAGGGTGTAGTGGGTGGTTGTTGTCCTCCAACCAGATGTTGTGTCCCAATTGAGGTTTGACCTCCAAACAGGGGTTGAGATTGGCCCCCAGGGTTGAATTTTCTGCCAACAGGAATCTGATAATTAGGTGTGAAAGACTGAGTAATGCCACTAAGTCTGGATCCACTAGCGAAAGGTGGATAAGACCCTTTGAAGGGGGGCTAGGGAATTGTCAAAATGAAACCGATAATAGGATTGTGCCCAAGAGGAGAAAAAACTCTATATGCTCTAGATGGAACCTGAGTAGGGAAAGGGATAGAATCTTTCAATGCATTATACCCTGGAGAAAGTGATGGGGAAGGTCTAGGTGAAAGTGGTGTGCCAATGGGAGCTTGGCTAGCCACCGTAGACCTGGTGGAAATAGTTGTATCATTTCAGAACATCGTAAAGTGGGACATATGAAGGGGGATGATCGAGTTAGGATCAACTGACGGGGTGTCTGAACCAATGAATAGATAGGCAGGTGTAATGGGAGAATTATCTAGGGGTATCGTGTCCTCAATAGATGTTTTGGGTGACTTGGGTACGACAAGTATATCAACACTTGACCTGGCTCCAAAAATATCCCATCTAGATATGTCACTAGTCCAAAACAGATCTTGGCCTTCAGGACCTGCAAAAGGTCCGGTTGGTAGTCTGGAAGTTAGAACAACAATATCTCTGGATGAATTTAGCCGAAGAATACATCTCTCGGAACCGTGAGGAAGTCGAAAAGACTCTAGAGAGGAATAAATTTGGAAATTGTCTAAAGAGTCAGTTCTTTCCACTCGTGGAGTGGAGGTGTATTGGACCTCACTCTATTGAGGAGATTCCTTTAGTGGATTAGTAGGCAAGGGTTCAGAAATGTATGGATCTTTCGGAGCTAGGCCTTGCATTCTATGTGAATGGCATGGAGGGTTAATATTGCCTAAACCAAAAACTTTGCAAAAAAAATATATGGCCAACTATGAAAACAAATATCACTCGCTAATAAAATCTAGAGTTCAAACCAGGCAAACAAACCTTCTTGTTTCAAAGTCACTAGTTGGTGATGAAATCCAATGTCGCGAGATCGAGATAAGAAGGGGCTGGGATAGGTTGGAAAATTTATTTTGATGAATTGTTTAAAGGACTTACACCTTGGTGCAAGCTCCCACACATAATTGTGGGTATACCCTCCAAGGAGCCCGAGTGAGTTTGGCCAATGTTGATTCCAGGTACTGTGGATACTTGCCCCTCCACAGTCACCTTGTGTAAGACCCTAAGAATATAGGCTACTAAAGTTACCACAAACAATAGTGATTCCTAGGGAAACAGTCAACAGTCCAATCCACATGCAAGGGCAGGGTATCGAGCCTGAAATCAACTTGAGAGGATTCCACTCATCATTGTGGGTATACCTTCAAGAGACCCCCATAATACGTGCAATCTCTACACTGAGACCAACAAAGAAGGGTGAGTAAATCTGCCAAACTCAATGCGACCTCAGGTTTGACCCTTGTGTGAGAAGGGCTTCCCAGGACAAAATGTTGCAAATAGATTTGAACACTCCCTATCACAAGATACTATTGTGTGTTTTGTGCTTTGGAGAGTGTGTCTCACTACCTATTCCAAATCTCTAGCCTAGCTAATGTTGGTGTAAAAGACCCCTAGAAAATAAAAGTTACTACTTGAGTTTTAAATTTTGCAATGTTTTTAGAGGTTGTTGTTACTCAAAAGGTAGATGGGAATGAAACCAATGTTGTGTAAGACTTTGACCCAATAACGTGCAAACATAAATGAATGATGCAAATTTTTCGTTCGATGAATTCTATCTATAGTAGGGAGAAGGTATTTTTTTGGAACAATGTGAACTACAACGTACAATTCCTTTTCTTTGAATGTAATACCAAACAATCATCAACATTGTAATTTCATTATTCGTTCTTTTTCAATTTTTTGAATGTTAATATTTTATGTATAAATGGTTATCTAAAAGACTAAAAGACTTTAATTTTTTCCTTTCAAAAAACCAAAACAGGGATGGAACTAAGACAGGATAAGCAATCAATGAAAATAAAACACTCAATGAGCACCCAAATTGATCTTTCAATGGAGATAAAAAAAAAAAAAAAGACAAGAAAATGTTTCTTCAAATGTGAATAAAAAATGGTCTCCTGATCATTAAGCAATATAGAATGTGTAACCAACCTAAAACTTAAAATCCAATCGAAGATTTTTAATCGAGCAAGCACTAAGACACAAATCCAGAGATTATACCCTTGTCGATAAAAATCAGAAAACAAAAATTGGAGAAAGATCAAAAGAGAGGTGTTCGATCTCCGACACCAATCAAGAGCAATATTAAACAGTAGAAAAAGTCAAGAACTGACATTAAAAATCCTTTCCTAGCTGACTAAACAAAAACTGGGCAACAACATAGGCCAAAACCCAACCCAAAAATTTCTCAAACATCGTCACAGGCTAGTAGTATAACACAGTGCAGAAATGAATAGTTTCTGCGGGCTAGAAGTCGATAGGGTGCGTAAATCCCACACTGAAATAAACCACCAGGGTGCGGAAATCAATTTTTTCACAGGTTATCTATAAGGTGCAGTGTGGAAGTGTTTGAAAAATCAAGAAATTTGGAGAAAAGGGCAAAGCATCTAAGTGGACTTTCAAACCCAAAGAGTCTAAATGGATCTCCCACAGACTCAGAGACGAATTTCAAGTAAAAAGAATAGGTCAAAAGAAAATGGCCAACAAAAAACCACAATCAAGGTGTTCTTCCCTAGTGGAGTTGCCAATTTTGTTATTGGGTAAATCGGTAGATGCAGACATGAAATAATCCCCCTAGATCCACCTGGATCTAGAACAAAATGAGACGGAACAAGATGCTTTCCCTAAGTTGTGATCATTGAGTTTAATACCAAAGGAGGAATAGATAACATACCTTATGAATCACTTCCTTATATCTTTGTTGTCCCTGCTTCACTCCAGTACTCTTATGGAATCAAATTTGCGATAACACAAACCAAGAATAGGTAGTCGTAGACCCTTGGAGCTTAGCCACAGGTCTTAGGGAGGCTCGATCAGGAAAGGGAGTCTAGCCACAGGTGGTTGGAGGGCTTAGACTGTTGAAGAAGAATATTTGTAGTTATGTAGGGTTGCTACAAGTGGACTCCAGGAGGAAAGGGGACTGCTGCAATCAATTTCTAGGAACTCCCACTCCAAATCTAGTCAACAATCTATACAAATAACAAGGAATCCATAATAAAAAAACATCATGTGGTCTAGGGTAGGCTTCATCCTTCTTTAGGACTGTCTCACAGACCTCACGAACTTATCCACAATCCCCTATTCCATTTTTCACAATGTTGTTTAAAAAAACATTGAATTGGAAGCTTCAGTTGGTCCCTCTTTATGGTTGGACTGAGGTCATTAAATCGTCACAGAAAATTAAAAAAAGAGTTCGTCCTTTTTTTCTTATATCAGTGGTAAAATATTTGGAAAAGTTTCTTCAATTGTGCAATGGTCATCTTCAGGACCTACTATGATACCATGTTATATTTTCAATGGGATATGTCTCATGTATCCTCTTTAAATTTATGTTAAACTATTACTTGAACCATAACTATTTGCAGAAAACCAAGATCAAAAGAAGAATAACCATGAAAAAGAACACAAGAAGTATCCTGGGAAATCCTTCTCAGCAAGGGAAGAAAACCCAACCAATCATTTGCTATATTCCTCTAGAAAAATACCTCCCTCACCATCACCAAACCTAGCACACAAGAGGGTGTTGCAATTCTCATAATTTCAGAGCACAACTTCTGAAATCATGAGATGACAATATGATAAGTGTGTTTCCTCAATGGGGATTCAACTTTATTTATATAAGACTTGTTACATCAAATGATGTGTCTTTTGGCACAATAGGGATGACCTTAATAACTCAAAATATAATTAATAATTACCATATTAATTATCTTTTATATTAGTTATCTTTTATATTAATTATCGTTTACATTAATTATCTTTTATATTAATTATCGTTTACATTAATTATCTTTTACATTAAGTTGGGGCTGACCTATACCCTTTACATTAAAATTAGGGTTACAGGAAGGTATGATTCTTGAACAATATAGAAAGGGATACATACACCCACTAGTTCTCAACCACTGGGATCACGTTCACTTATGCTCGTCCACAGGCACATCCACTCAACGTATCTTCTTCCCCATTGCATTACATAGGAGAGTCATCTGGAATTTCTCATCAACTCTCTGCTCAGAGGAGGCTAATACATCATCTTCATATTTGTCTCATGATGATGCACCCAACACTTTGGGATTTCACACATTCACCTTGTGCTCATCCACATGCACGTACAACTCTACAGATCTCCTTTCTCACTGTGTTACAGAAGAGAATCATCTGGAGTTCTTCTCAACTCTATGTAAGGAGGATGCCATCTCTACATTCTAGCTCTATCTCAGATAGGAACCACACACCCCTCTCAAGGGTTCTCTCTCAGGTTTTTGTCTTGGAGAATCTCTCACGCAGTTTTAATCATCAACACATTGTTGTTCTAGAGGTGTTGTAATTAGGTGGTAGAGCCTACCTATACATGGATGCCCTAGGTAGATCCTGGTTGCATTTTGGAATCCACGCTGTTAGTAATGACTATAGGCTTCGGAGTCCTTGTTATTTCTATCATGATTACAAGATTAAGACGCATCTATTTGATGTACCATCACTCTTGGCCTTCCCCTCTAGACTCCCATTTGAGCACGCTTTCTTGTCTTTCACACTCGCCTTAAAATTCAAAAGAAACATCCAAGGAGACTGTATTTATCATTTTTGATCTTGTATGGATTAACTGATAAAATTATCCACCTGGAGTCTTCTTTAATCCCTTTTCAGAATCTATAAACATGAAAATATTTTCAAGCAATTTTGTTTCCCTTCACGCTCGCCAAACTCAAATTTAAAGAAACGTTTGTCTAGCCGTAGTTTACCCCTTTTCAGTCTGGATGGTCAATTTAATGAATAAAGGTATGCTCTAGGAACTTCGATTTGCTAGAAAAGTATTATCATGAATAAGTTTAACCCGTTTTCGTGCCTAAGGGACTAATTCTTCGAAAAAGGAACATTCTCCATGGTTTTGGTTTATCACCTTTTCCGAGCCTTGGAGATTACTTACGAAGAAGGAACCCCCATGGAGTCCATAGTTAATCTATTTTCAGAGTCCCTAAAATTGAAAAGATCATCGAGTGACCTTGTTCCTTCACACTCATTAAATTGTTCTAGAAGAACATCTACTGGCATGAGTTTAACCCTTTTTTTAGCCTATAGATTATAGCGGAAAAAGGTACACCTCAGGAGATTCATCTCACTGGGAGATTTCTCCTCAGTAACTTTTATGCTTTTTCGAGCTAAGGAGACTAAAATCAGAAAAAGGTTGTGAGTCCATAGTTAAGCTCTTTTCAGATTCCTTAAAATTGAAAAGATTGTTGAGTTATCTTGTCTTTGTCACACTCATTAAAATGATTTTGAATGGACTTCTTTTCGGTGCAAGTTTAACCCTTTTTCAAACTAACTATAATATCTCCAAAAAATGTACTCCCTCGAGTCTTCTTTTACATTTTTTCAGACTCTCTAAACGTGAAAGAAAACTATTGAGCTTACCTTCTATGGGCTTGTAAAAATTACATGGAAGGGGTCTCATTATGTCTTGACTAATCGCATTTGCATCTCTGCGTCTTTGGCCTAATGTCGGCTCCATTTTTCTCTCGACTGAACCTTTGAATCATGCCTTATACACAAGCCTTGTACCACGTTTTTCCTCTATGACTTGACACCTTGACCCATGGAGGAATTTTCCCTGAGTGTCCTTTTCCTGCACATTTCTCCTTTCTCTGAGAATTAGTATGTTCCTTGCACTTGGAACAAGTATTCTTTCTTGCGACACTCTTTCCTCCTTTGTAACGTATCATTATTTTATTCTTTTTCAAGCTCTTTAAAAATTGAAACAGACAAAAAAAAATCAAATATTCCAAAAAGAGGGGAGGGGAAATATATATTCTTTTTTCAGCACAAAGAGTCTCCCTTGGACAAATCACATCCTTCTATTTTTTCGTCAAGCATTGGGATCTAGTATGATCTTAGGAAGTTTTTCTCGCTACATAGATTTGTGTCCTCCTCTATTTGGTTACTCTTCTAAACAGATGGAGAGTTTGTGTTGCCTCCTGGATCGTGAACTTATGTCAATATCATGCTTCCTGAGTTTGATCATCTTTTGTGATTTTTTCCAAGGGAATTTTCACCCAACATGAGTCATCCTTTCTACAGTTTGTCTCTTGACCTCATGAGTCGGCCATCCCGTGAGTCGAGTCAAGTCCTGATTCAAAATCGACGAAGTTATCTTCCTGATAATTGAGATCCATGTATTTTCTCGATGATTCGATGAAGACCTCGGGTTAGTGAGTTATACACTCTCATTTTACTCCTACCTGAGTTTTTAAGATCTTTAATTTGTTTCTCAAACTATGAAGACTTCATATCTAGCCATCGAGCATCACTAGCTTCTTGAAGTTGGATACTATACTTATATTTCTTTGATTGATTTTGAGATGTAGATCCATTGTGTATTTCTCTTGGCTACACTTTATATAGTTATATGACATCGATCTACAATGTATTTGATTGGAAACCATGTTTTAGTTCATCCTGAGCATGGGTATTCCCGCCCCAGAGAGACAAAATTTTTTTTGTAGATGGCACCTCCCAAACTCTGGTCCTAGGCTCACTCGATTTCATAAATTGGTGAATATATTGTAATGTATTTCAGCCATCATTTTATATTATGACCTCACACATTAGGGGGCATTTGTTATATCCCTAAAATTCCCTACTCATGCATACATGGTCTTGGCCCTCTTACTTGCATATTTTTCCAAAGCACTGCTGAGAAGCTCTTCTTAAAAAACCATTTTTTAGAAGATGTACGCGCCCTGCACCATTACAACCTGTGTACATACGCTTTTTTCACTACTACATCTCACGTACATACACATTTTTCACCATTGCATCCCATGTATACTTGCAAAAGTTGCAAAAATTAAAAAGTTGCAAGGAATTCGTTGAAATTCATGGGCTATTGGAAGTTTCCCAACTAATCTACCTGCTATAGATCATCATCCAACTGAATAACCATCCTTTTGTCATATAAAAGGAGGTGTCATATCAATATATCCCCAAAAGACATATACAAGACCACTTTTTCCACATAATGGGGATCCTACAAGTACACATTAATGTCATTTGGACTGAAGAATTCACCAACAATATTTTCCAGAGTAGTCATAGATGCATTCAAAGAATTCATTCACCAATTTTTAGAGGTATATATGGATGATTGGACAGTCTATAGTCTATTGAAATACCATGTATAGGTGTTGAGTTTGATTTTAGAAATATGCGGGCAGTGTCAGATATCGTTAAACATCAAGAAGTGTATCTTTGAAACACCCTTTGGGATATTATTGGGCCATATAGTATGTAAAGAAGTCTTGCTAGTAGATACTGGCAATATTGCACTAATTTTTAATCTATCACCACCAAAATAAGTACACCAGTTAAGAGAAACATTAGGACACACAAGATACTACAGGAAATTTATAAAAGGGTATTCATAGATCACTTCGCCAATGGATAAATTGTTGAGAAAAGAAAACAAGTTTTAGTTGAATGAGGGCTGTCAGCGAGGATTGGACACCCTAAAAGAGAAGATGGTAACTGCACCAATACTAGTATTCCCGGATTGGAAAAGAAAATCCATGTGCATGTAGATGCATCATCCATAGCACTTGGAGTTATTCTGGTGCATCCAAGAGAATGATAATTGGACCATCCTATATCATTTGCTAGCAGAAAACTGTCAGAATTTGAACAAAATTACAATACCAGAGAGAGAGAAGGCTTAGCTATGGTCTATGCACTTCATAAGTTCATACATTACTTATTTGGAAAAATTTTGAAGATTTTCATACACCACTCATCTCTCAAATACCTCGTCAACAAGCCGGTGTTGTGGGGGAGAATTTGTAGATGGTTATTGTTGTTCCAGGAATTTTACTTCAAAGTGATAGTCAAACCAAGGAAGTTGAATGTAGGACCTTATCACCTGTCAAGGATCATTAATGGAGAGGAACCTACGAATATAGAGGACAACTTGTTGATTAATTGGGTTGGTTGTCATTGATGTCAACCCTTGAAGAAAGTCTGGTAGAGAATTTTGGTAGCACAAAGGTTTGGATAATGGGCCCAAGTTTGTTTGATGTATAAGGGTATGTGTTTTTATATATTTCCAGGTAATACTATTATATATGTATAGTACATGTCATGCATTTTCTGGTGGTATGTAGAATTTCACATAACTCCTCATGGTTTGAGAGTTATGGCCTTACGAATTTGGAGGAATCTCATATGTTGGATTGAAGCTCCAAAAGGTCAAAGAAGTCAAAGTGTCTGCAAAGAAGAAATTATTTAAATAATAAAGTGAAGTGACAAAGTTAGAGGATTATTTAAATAATAAAGTGAAGTGACAATGTCAAAGAGGATTATTTAAATAACAAATTGAAGTGACAATGTCAAAGAGGATTATTTAAATAACAAAGTGAAGTGACAAAGTCAAAGAGGATTATTTAAATAATAAAGCGAAGTGACAAAGTCAAGGAGGATTATTTAAATAATAAAGTAAATGGATAAATTTCTAATTATGGAAAGTGGTTAGAAGTGGGTTAGCCCTAAAATAAGGAAATTAGGTTAAGATGGTCAACAGGTAACCCTTTGAGGACGCTACTTGAAAGTATAAATAAGAGGCAAGGCTCTCTCATTTTAATCACACTTGAGCATATTGAATATATACATGTGACTTAGGTAACCAAAAGATATCTAAGTTGAATTTCAGAGGGAAGGTGAAGTAAAGAAGGACAAAATTCAAGGGAGGATAAATTATTTTGATGATGCTTTCTAAGATATGTTATTTACAGGTCATCTCACCATTTTCGCAATAATTTTTTTTCTAGAATGATTCAGACCATGAAATTGGGAGGCCATTGAGGAAACATATCCAAGTAGATGTGGTACGAATTTATCTTGTGGGTCATTGTATTTTTGGAGTTGAACTCTGTGGAAAATAGGGTTTGTGGCTAGTCCCAAAACTAGTCTAAAACATGTGTTTCGGGTAAAAATGTCATAACTTCTTCATAGAAGATCTAAATTTAGTAACAACAAATGTTTTGGTTATATTACAGTCTGTAGTATTATGTGTACAATTTTTAGATCCATACAACAAATATTTCACGCAGGGCACGCTCTACAAGTTCGCTCTCTAGAATAAGAAAGAATTCAACAAGGTATGCCATTTTTTCTATAACTCATTTTCTGAGAGGTTCCAAGTAGTGACACCTGGGGGAATTGCATAAAACACACTAAAGAACATTGTGTACTATTTTTAGATCTTTATTCATTACAGGTACATAGTTATGATTATTTCAAGTTAGGGTTGTTGACTAATTCAAAACTAGTCATGTGAGACTAAAGTAAATTTTGATGAAAATTCTAGTCTCTTATTGTTAAAGTTAATGAATGTTTGCAGGAATGTGATCATATACACTAGGTCTATTACAGAGTTACAAATCAGATTTGGATGATGAAATTGATGAGGTATTTTGGTTGAGGTTGGTGCACTTGTTTGTAGAGGTTGATTACAGGTTGAGTTACAGGTTGATGCATGGTTGATGCATGGTTCAGGTTATTGATACAGGTTGTTTGGTGCATGTTTATTGGTACAGGTTTACAACAGTATATCTCACAGTAATAGTGTGACATTGATTCCATCATTCTAAGTATACATCAGGGCAGTTGGACAGGGCAAGGAAAGGTGGTTGTAGCCACCTTCCAGTTGTAGCCAGAGAACATAGGGGGTTGTAGCCTCATTCTAGTTGTAGCCAGAGAATTGGGGAGTTGGAGCTTCCCTCAGGTTATAGCCTGAGAAACTATAGGGTTGGATCCTCCTTCCAGTTGCAGATGGAAAACAAATGAAGTTGGTGCCTCTAATGAATGTAATTATTCAAGATATATAAGAAAAAGAATTATGTGGTTTTCTCCCGCTTTGGGTTTCCACGTAAAAACATAGGTGTAGTGTCTATGTGTATGATTTCTCATTTGTTCATTGTTTATTTACTCTGCAAATAATGGATGAAAATGATACACTGATATAACACTTTCATTAAATGGTTAAAAAGGATTAGATTTCTCTTTTATTGATTCACCTCCCCTCTTAGTAATCCAACAATTGGTATCAGAGAAGGTTCCTTTAGAAATCAGTTTAATCACTGAAAGGTAGATCATGGAGAGAAACAACATGTATAAAAATGGAATACCATAGTTTGATGGAAATAAGTATGTATTTTGGAGAATAAGGATGAAGACATATATACATGCATAGGGTTTTCAAATTTGGCAATCAATTGTAGATGGATACACAACACCAATAGTTTCGTCGACAAGTGACTAAGCAATGAAACTCAGTCGAAATCATTCCAAAGACATAAATGCATATCTGAATGGTCTTGGAGAATCGATATTCACCAAAATTGGACATTATAAATATTCTAAAGAGATTTGGGAGAAACTTCGAAATATTTATGAAGGATATTCAAAAGTCAAACCAACAAATCTTCATACTTACATAGGTCAGTTCAAACAACTAAAGATGAAGGAAGATGAGAACATTGCAACTTACTTTTTACGAGTCGATGAAACAGTAAATGTAATATTGGGGTTTGGAGAGGAAATAAAATAATTTGTAATTGTTCAAAAGGTACTAAGATCTATTCCTATGATATTTTACCCTAATATATCATCACTAGAAGACAGAACAGATCTAAAATCAATAATAATGGATGAACTACTTGGAATCTTCACAACATATGAAATGAGAACTGAATAGGAAAATAAAGATATAAAAGAGGCAGCCTTCAAAGAATACAAAAGGTCAAAGAAAAAGGGAAAGAAAAAAGAAAACGAACATAGCAACAACAGTGATGTCTCAGAAGATGATGAGGAACCGACCAACTTTGTCAAAAGATTGAACAAGGGAACCAACAACAGGTATAGAGGTAATCTTCCTTTGATTTGTTTTAATTGTGATGGTATTGGTAATTTTGCTAACAAATTTCCTCATAAGAAAAAGATAAATGATGAAGGTTACTCAAATAGAAAAAAATCATATAAAGGCAAAATAACCACAAATAATGTTTTCAAGAAAAGATTATGTAATGTACCTCAAAGTTGTCTTAAAAAAAAAAAAATCTCTTCTTAATGACATTAATCTTCAATTCCTTAAATAGACTTATAATTAAAATAAAGTAGCCTTTTATCTCCATTGTTAAACTCTAATAGGTTTTCTTAAGATATGAATGTCAACGATGACATTACTACCCAGCCTTACACCCATTGAACATAGTTTCCTAAATAGGCAGACCCCACAATCTAACATTTTTCTTTCAATTTTAAGTCATGCTAACATTCATATGTAGATATATGTCTATACATTGTACTAACTTAGAACTATATTAGGCTTAGGACTTAGGGTCCTAAAATCTCCTCTAATAACACACTTCCATACTTGCGTGCAATGTTAAACTCAAAAGACTATACGAATAAAACTCATATATCATACATAACGTATTGGGGGTCGGGATTATACACCTTGGTGAAGTGTTGGTTTAACATAAGGTGTTTAGCATTTCTTTATATGGCCAAAGTCATCGAAAATTATTCTTGGTAATTTGTTGGTTGGGTAAAGTTATTCCAGTCAATACACGACATAATGACTTTCTGGTTAGAAAAACCCTATGCTAACAATTTGTTAACTCTACCTAATCTAAATGAGGTGATAATG
This sequence comes from Picea engelmannii, assembly GCA_009831015.1. NCBI lineage: Eukaryota > Viridiplantae > Streptophyta > Pinopsida > Pinales > Pinaceae > Picea > Picea engelmannii. Next base: position 63,793 of record ML825728.1, on the reverse strand, counting down.
GATTGGTAGTAGTTGGAGGTTCACAGTTTCCATATCGTACAATTACGAGGGATCTACCCTTTACTTCGTAACCCATTAAATGTGAAATGAAATTTTATGTCAGTCGAGAGTTAAACCTCTGACCCGACCATTAATGGAGGCATTGGGTATGTGAAAAATGAGGCCATCACCTGTCCCTCCGTCCAACATGAACGCACCAACTCAATTCCATCACATGGCCCGCGCCACCCATTTTACCATCAACATTCACTCTGCGTGGTGTGAGTGCTTTAGGGTTACAGTAGTTTTATTTTTTTCATTCTTGTGAAGTTATTCCGAAGTTGGCTCTTTGTTTTTCTCTTTGTTTTCTTGGCATGGGGAAATGGTGGCTTGGAGAGCCTCCCTTGACTATTCTCACTACTGGTAAGTGGCTTCCCTATCATTTTACTTTATACTCAATCTTTATGCAATGTCTTCAACATTCTTCTCTTTGTGTTTCCTTTCCAACGATTTTGCACAGGTATCATTTTTGTATGTCGTTTTCTCTTAGGGTTAGTCATCTCCTAAATTCCTTCATTCCTTTCTACGCCATTACTTTGTGTTGAGTCTCTTTGAGAATTCACCGAAACTATAGCCTAGAATTCAAATGGTAGGTTAGGAACCACGCTGTGACTGTATATCATAATTATCCAAGTTAGGGCAATTCCATTCGGCAAGTTTTGAATAAAACTTTTCTGTCTTGGTTGGTATCTTGTATTGAGTTTTACTTGGGTCCTCCATTCCCCAACTACCAAATGATTCTTGTAACTGTAAGTTTGCCTCATTTTATGATTTTTGAAATTTCATTTGGCATAGCCATATATAAATAGGCGTTTGGGAATTCTGTGAATCAAACCAATTTTGTTATAGGAATATATTTTGTATCCCACATTCTATTTAAAATTTGGGTCATATTTTTCGTTCCAAGTATCTTAATGTTTGTGTGTGTGTCAAAGGAGATTCGAGTCTAGTAAACTCAGCATGGATGTTGACTCTGTGTTTTCCTTTTCTTTAATTAAACTTCTCTCAATCGATGCTAGATAGACTTTGATGGTGTTATTTGACCCGTGGCTTTTAAATTCAATGTTTACAATTTGAATAATGTATTCAGCCTTTTCTTGTTATACAAATCATGAAATTCAGACTACACTGTAAATGTCATCTGTCTATTTCTTTCTGAAGTGTTTCGATTTTTGTTTGATTTGGTACTCAATGCTAATGATGGAACCCTGTGATTGTGAGGGTACCCATCAGGGAGTCTTGGGCCCCTCTTCCCCTTCAGTCTGAGACGTTATTCATCCCAACACAAGAGGGAATGGATATTCGATTTCTCAATCATAAGTTAAGTGAGACCCTGCATAACCCTTCCTGCTACTAATCTTTTTTATTTTAATTTATATTTGACTTGGTTCTGTTGAACAATATTAATGGTGTTTTGTGAACTCTTGTGCAGGGATTTTGGCCATGCGACAGTTGTGGATGTCAATCCTTACCACACACATAAAATGTATTTGAGTTCCCTCTCTCCCCTCTCAAGGAGTGCCCTAGGCGGCTAAGGATCACGAAGATTTAAACTTAAAAAGTTATCCATGTGGGTGAAGATTTGTTGTATTTAATGATAGTTGATTCTTTATCTATGTAACTTACTTTACGACAGAGTAAGAGGATCAAATCTTAATATTGTATATTCATAAGACTGATGTATATCGAAAATTTATATATCATTATTCAAAAAGGAGTTGAATGAGATGGGAATACAAATAGATACTTTTGAATCCTATCATGTTCTTCAAACCTTTCTGGAATGAATAATATTGCGAACAATAATTCTATTTTTACCCCTTTCGGTTTATTTTGTATATTGTAAAGGAATTCGATTGCTCCCGTATTTATTCTTGGGGGCCTTACTTTCAAATTTTTATTACAGTAAATATTAGGCATATAGAATGGAAGGGTTCTAGATGAATATCCTTTAGTTATTTTGATCACTACTGTAATCGTTTTATTCAAAATTGTAAAATAGTAGTCCGAGTCGTTCGTTTTCTTTCCGAATTGTATTGACTCTATGCAATAGATCATTAAAAGGGTCTAAGATTTATCAGTGTAGTTAGGATTGTATGTTTAACTTAAAGATGTGACTCTGTAATTATATCCATGATACTCCCTATGTATATAAGGCCATTCCTTTGGTACTTTATTTGTATAATTGTTTTGCCACATAACTATTGGAACAACTTACATATTAACTATATAATATGTGTATAGATATATATAAATATATATTACCATTTCTATTATAAGCATCAATTCGAACGATTGTGTCGATTGCCAAACATAAATACCTATAAGCATAACTATATCCCTATAGCTATATGTATACATATTTTGTGAATTCCTATCATAGTAGAGCTTTGTCTTGATTTTGGGTTTTAACATGTATATAAAAAGGAAAACTCAGTTAAGTATGTTGGCTCTGTGAATTTACCGACAGAAAATAAAATCTCGTATACATATCTACATAATGTGGTTCCACTCATATAACACGCACAAATAGTTTAAACAACAAAAATAAAATTAGTTGGGAGTTTACCCTACAGTCTTTATCTCATCACAATAGAAATATAATGGTAATGATATTCACTCAGCAACATAATCCAGCAGAAATAATCCATTCAGAATTAGTTTTTGAGACATTATGTTAGTCCTTAAATTCAACAATATTCAATTAGATTTTCATCCATGACATTACTTCTATTCATAGTTAAATAGATACATCCTATCAGTTACTAAACCATATAACATTCAGCCATAGAATAGAGTATAATGACATATCTGAACAGTTGTCGAATAACAAATGGAACAACCACATTCCTCCCAACCTTAGAACAGAACAACCAAATCACTTGTCTCGTTCTCCCCCCAGCCTGACCATGAATCCATGAGGGATAACTCATAAATTATCCTCAATAAGAGTCCTTCAGTGTTCAAAAAATCCTCCCCTACCTCACACTCATCAATAGTGTTCATAACAACAAGTGATAAATTCTTTTCCCCAACATACTAGGCAACATCCTACCTCCTCCCATATGCCATATATGCAAAGTCATTTTTTCCTAGGTATTTTTCCCCCCTTAGGAATTTTCGTAGCTTTCCAAATCCCTGATTTTCAGGGGCTTCCAATGGTCAAATTCTTGATTTTCCTCTTGTAACAATCAACCCTGAGGTAGTTCCAACATGTTCCCCACTCATGGAGTCATGGTCAGTTGATTTCAACATGGTTGTTCCATTTGTCCTTCAACAATAATTATAAAATACTTTCTTTTATACAAGTGTCATAATCAAGTAGTTAGTTGGGTCAAATCAGGTCTCTTCCCAACAGTCATAATCATTAATTACAATTAACTAAATTCAAAATTCAGAATTGCCATAAATGGCAAAAATTTTCCAATTTCAAATTTACCAAAAATGAAATAATTTTCCTAAGAAATTTCAAACTTAAAATAAATTATTTTTGGGGATGTCATAGCTTATGCACCAAAGAAGAAATCTTATCATCATATGAAGATGAATTCAGTGACAGTGATACTGAAAGAGTTGTATTCATGGCAGTAGAAGACTTTGATAAATAAGACTAGCTCTACAATCTAAGCAGAAAAAATGTGGTTGGTATGTTCATAGTGGCTGTTCAAAACACATGACAGGTGATAGAGACAAGATTCTTACATTAATAAAGGAAAGAGATGGATCGGTCTCCTTTGGAAATGATGATTCAACTAAAATCATTGGAAAAGGCATAGTTAGAATTGGGAACAAGAATACCAAGGTAGAAAATGTTCTACTAGTAGAAGATATGAAACATAATATTCTAACTGTGATTCAAATGTGTGACTAAGGTCATAAAGTTACTTTAAATTCAAAAAAATGCGAGATAAGAAAAGAAGGTTCAGGAAAATTGATTGCAACAACTACGAGAACTTCAAGCAACATATATGTAATAAGTGAAATTGGAAAAGAAAAGTGTTTCCTACGAAAGGAGGATGAAAATTGGCTATGGCACAGAAGAATGGGTCACATACATTTTGACAACCTTGTCAAATCCATCAAAAGGGAATCAATTAAAGAAATGCCCCAAATCACAAAACCAACCAACACTTTATGCAAACATTGTCAACAAGGAAAGCAAACAAAGACCAGGTTTAAATAAAAAAAATATTCAACGACAAGACCACTAGAAATTGTGCATATTGATCTAGTTGGACCAACTAGAACAAAAGGTTTAAAAGGTGATAAATACTTTATGTTATTAGTTGATTATTATACAAGAATGACTACATTTTTCTTTCTCAAGAATAAATCATAAGATTTTGAAAACTTCAAGGTCTACAAGGAAATGGTTGAAAATGAAATGTATTCAAAAATAAAATACTTGAGATCTGATAATGGAGGAGTTTTCACTTCAAAGGAATTTATGGACTCCTGTTGTAGTCATGGAATAAAAAGACAATTCTTCGTTGCTAGGAAACCTCAACAAAATGGAGTTGTTGAAAGAAAGAACAAGACATTACAGGAAATGGCTCGAACAATTCTAATGGATTCCAAATTGACAGATATCTTTTGGACATAGGAAGTGCATACATTAGTTTACATTCAAAGCAAAGTAATGCTCAGAAACAACACTCACAAAAATTCCTATGAGCTATGGAAAGGAAGACCAACAAATGTGAAGCACTTCAGAGCTTTTGGAAGCAAATGCTACATCAAAAGAGAAAATGGAAGAATGGGAAAGTTTGACTCTCGTGTGGACAAAGGAGTACTTGTTGGTTACTCAAGTAAGGATCATACAAGTGTTACAACCTGATATTGAACAAATTTGCGGGCAACATCAACGTAACAATTGATGAAACATGTAGACAAGAATTAAAGGAAGAATAAAATGAATCAATGGAACAACTTTATGAAGAAGAAACAAAAGATGAAAAAGAAGTAGAAGGGGAATATGAAGAGGATTCGACAGAAGAAGAACACCAAGTTCAACAAGTGCCTCCAAAGAAACCTAGAAGACAAGTACATAAGAATCATCCTTCATATCAGATTATCGGGAAAAAATATGCAGGAGTTGAGACTAGAAGAATCTATTCACCATAACGAATACACCTAGCACTCTCATCTACGATTGAACCAACCTGTTTTGAAGAGTCCAAAAAGGATGAATTTTGGAATAAGGCCATGGATGAATAATTGGATCAAATAGAGAAAAATGACACTTGGGAATTGGTTCCAAGACGAAAGGATAAGAATGTGATCGACACAAAGTGGGTATACATGAATAAATTGAATGAAGATGGATAGGTTACAAGGAACAAAGACGTATTTATATATAAGGGATATGCATAGGTTGAATGAATCATCTTTGAACAAACATTTTCCTCAGTTTCCAGAATGGAAGCAATCTGTTTGCTTTTAGATTATGCATGCTCCAAAAATATTAAAGTGTATCAGATGGACGTAAAATAAACTTTTTTGAATGGGGAACTTGAAGAATAAGTCTACATTGAACAATAAGAAGGATTTCAGTTGTCAGAGAATGCATATTATGTGTGTAAATTAAAGAAGGCCTTGTATGCTCTAAAACAGACTCCTAGAACATGGTACTCTAGACTGGATAAATATATGTAGCAGGCAGGGTTCAGAAAAGGAAGTGCATACAACAACCTCTACATCAAGGTAACTCAAGATAGTATTTTATTAATTGAAGTTTATGTTGATGATATTGTTTTTTGAAGTACTGATGACAAGTTAAGCCAGAAATTTGCAGAGGACATGCATAATGAATTTGAAATGTCATTACTTGGAGAACTATCCTTCTTTCTGGGTCTTCATATATGTCAAATCAACCAAGGAATTTTTATTTCTCAAACCAAGTATATCAGAGAAATGCTAAAGAGGTTCGAAATGGAATATTGCAAACTAGTTATAAATCCCATGCAAACCAGTTGCAAGTTGAGAAAATATGATTATTACAAGTCTACAGATCAGAGGAAATATAGGTCAATGATTGGTAGCCTACTATATGTGATAGTATCCAGACTAGATGTAATGTAGAAATTTGGATAGGTGGCACGATTTCAAGTAGTACCAAAGCAATCACATGTATTAGCAGTGAAGAGGATTTTCAGATATCTCAAAGGAACATAAGAGTTTGGATTATGGCATCCAAAAGGAAAGGATCTATCACTTATTTCCTACACATATGCATATTGGGTAGGTTGCATTGATGACCAACAAAGAACCAGTGGAGCAGCGTTCGACTTGGGTGAGTGTTTAGTATSATGGCTAASAAAGAAACAATCATCAATATATTTATCTACAGTCGAGGAAGAGTATATTGCAACAACAACATGTTGTACACATGTTYTATGAATGAAACAAACTCTAACAGATATATAGGTTGAGTATGATGATCCCATTACAATTTATTGTGATAATACAAGGGCCATCAATATCTCAAAGAAACGGGTGATGCACTCCAAGACGAAGCACATTCCAATCAAGTATYACTTTCTATAGGAACATGTTGCAGAAAATGACATCAAAGTTTAATATGTGGGCACAAAAGAACAACTGGCAGACATCTTTACAAAACCACTTCCATGGGAAGCCTTTGAGTATCTTCTCCAAAGACTCGGATTTATTTCTACTCCAAAATGAATGATTTTGAATGCTTATCTTATATGTCTTAGATGTACATTTCAGGTTGGAAGATCAGACGATTCAGTTAGGGGAATCAGACCCGAATGGAAAGATACATTTTCCATTGATGACAAAGGGGGACAAGTTTATCATATGCAAAGGACAGAGGCATGGTTCTAGAGGGAGCGTTGGTCAAAGAGATGTAGGCATGGTTCTAGGGGAAGCATGAGTGATATGATTCCAATATTGCATCAGAGTGTTTCCATAAATGCCAAAGAGGGATATTGTTGATTAATTGGGTTGGTTGTCATTGATGTCAACCTTTGAAGAAAGTTCGGTAGAAAATTCTAGTTGCCCAAATTTTTGGGTAATAGACCCAATTTTGTTTCATGTATAATGGTATGATTTTTTATATATTTGCAGGTACGACTATTCTATATGGATAATACATGTCATGCCTTTTCTGGTGGTATGTGTAACGTCACATAACTCCTCACAGTTTGAGAGTTATGGCCTTACGAATTTGGAGGACCCGCATATGTTGGCTTGAAGCCCCAAAAGGTCAAAGAAGTCAAAGTGATTGCAAAGAAGAAATTATTTAAACAATAAAGTGAAGTGACAAAGTTAAAAAATATTATTTAAATAATAAAGTGAAGTGAAAAAGTCAGAGGATTATTTAAGTAATAAATTGAAGTGACAGAGTCAAAGAGGATTATTTAAATAATAAAGTGAAGTGACAAAGTCAAAGAGGATTATTTAAATAATAAAGTGAAGTGACAAAGTCAAGGATGATTATTTAAATAATAAATTAAATGGAGAACTTTCTAATTATGGAAAGTGGTTAGAAGTGGGTTAGCCATAAAATAAGGAAATTGGGTTAAGATGGTTAAAAGGTAACCCCTTGAGGAAGTTACATGAAAGTATAAATAAGAGGCAAGGATCTCTAATTTTAATCACACTTGAGGATATTGAATATCTACATGTGACTAAGGTAACCAAAGGATATCTAAGCTGAATTTCAGAGGGAATGTGAAGTAAATAAGGCCAAAATTTAAGGGAAGATAAATTATTTTGATGATGCTTTCTAAGGTATGTTATTTATAGGCCATCTCACCATTTTCGCAATAATTTTTTTCTAGAATGATTCAGATCGTGAAATTGGGAGGTCATTGAGGAAACATATACAAGTATTTGTGGTATTAATTTCATCTTGCGGGTCATTGTATTTTTGTAGTTACACTCCGTGGAAAATAAGGTTTGTGGCTAGTCCTGAAACTAGTCTAAAACATGTGTTTTGGGTAAAAACGTCATAACTTATTCATAACAGATCCAAATTCAGTAAGACCAAATGTGTTGGTTATATTATAGTCTATAGTATTCTTTGTACAATTTTCATATCCATACAACAAATATTCTGTGCAGGGCATGATCTAGAAATTCGCTCTCTAGAATAAGCCAGAATTCAATAAGGTATGCCATTTTTTCTATAACTCCTTTTCTGAGAGGTTTCAAGTAGTGACACCTGGAGGAATTGTATTAAACACACTGAAGAACATTTTTTACTATTTTCAGATCTTTATTCATTACAGGTACATAGTTATGATTATTTCAAGTTAGGGTTGTTGACTTATCAAAAACTAGTCATGTGAGACTAAAGTAAAGTTTGATGAAAATGCTAGTCTCTTGTTGTTAAAGTTAAGGAAGGTTTGCAGGTATGTGATAATATACACCTAGTCTATTACAAAGTTACACATCAGATTTGGATGATGAAATTGATGAGGTATTTGGTTGAGGTTGAGGTATAGGTTGGTGGACTTGTTTATGGTACAAGTTGATTACAAGTTGAGTTACAGGTGGATGCATGATTGATGCATGGTTCAGGTTATTGGTACAGTTTGTTTGGTGCAGGTTGATTGGTACAGGTTTACAATAGTATATCTCACAGTGATAGTGTGACAATGGTTCCATCATTCTACTTATACGTCATGGCGTTTGGATGGGGAAAGGACAAGTGGTTGTAGCCTCCTTTCAGTTCTAGTCGAATAACATAGAGGGTTGTATCCTCCTTCTAGTTGTAGCCAGAGAATTGGGGAGTTGGAGCTTCCCTTAGGTTGTAGCCTAATAAAATAGAGGGTTGGAGCTTCCTTCCAGTTGCAACTAGAAAAAAAAAGGAAGTTTGTGCTACTAATGAATGTAATTATTCAATACATATAAGAAAAAGAAGTATGTGGTTTTCTCCCGCTTTGGGTTTCCACGTAAAAACATTGGTGTATTGTGTATGTGTATGATTGTTCATTTGTTCAATTTTTATTTACTCTACAAATATTGGATGATAATTCTACATTGATATAGCACTTGCATTATATGCTTAAAAAGGATTAGATTTCTCTATTATTGATTCACCCCCCCCCTCTCAGTAATCTAACACAACTTTCCCGATGCATAGTTATTTTCAGTCCAAGTAGTTGATCAATATTTTGTAGAAATCATTAAATACTTGAGTAGAGGGACTAGGCCACAAGAATTCAACATTGTGTAGAAGAAAAATCTAGTAGTCAGGGCTACAAATTATAAATCGATTGGATAACACTTATACAATATGGGTGCAGACAACATCTTGATAAGATGTGTACTAGAACATGAAATACCTAGGATTTAAGAAGAATCCCATGAGGGAATAGCGGGAGTACATTATGCAGGAAAAACTACCATGTAGAAGGTATTGCACACAGGACTATGGTGGTCGACTATTCGCAGACACTCAAAGGAATACTGCCAGAGATGTGATGGGTGTCATAGGGTTGGTAAACCTAG
>ML825727.1:34898-46905 GCA_009831015.1 Picea engelmannii | reverse complement strand
TGGTCCAAGTATCATGGTATGTGTCACTTTTGATCATTAAAACCTTTAAATATATGCATATGATTCCTTTTATTTCTAACAACTGCTTGGATCTTACATTTTCCCACTTGACCATGTTTGGGGGGATTGACAGGGTGCCCTAGAAAGCCTTTGTCTATAAGTTTTGGTTTGCCACTGGGGGGACTTCTAAAAATCCATCATCTGCCCCATCATAGCACCGCTATTTCATCTTATTTCCCTCTCACTTGTCCTACTCCCCTGGTCTGGGCATTGGGTTGACCTATTTTCAGGATTACACCTTATCTCATGGGAAGAAGGGGCTAAAGGCCCAGAAGGTAAAAGTAAGTTGGTAAAAGATAAAAGCCTAAGAATAAAACCTCGAGATGCTTCGCCCAGGGATCCTCGAGAAAGAAATAAAAGGCTTCTCAACAAGAAACAAGAGGGACCCGGAAAATAATAAAACAAGACCTAGTCAGAGGATAGGGGGTCTCATCACGAGCCAGCCTATTAGGTCCATGGGTACCTAGCAGTATGACATTGCCACCAGCTGGTTACCATGCCAGGGCAGTGACTCTTGGTTGCACAGCCAAGGGAAAGGGGGTCTCATCACGAGCTAGCCTTTCATTTTTGTGAAAGTACTTGTGGGTAACACTGCCACCACTGGTCACCACACCAAGGCAGTGTCCCCTGATTAGCTCTTGAAAAAAAAAGCAAAAAAGAATAAAGGCAAGAATGGGCTTGGAAAGAATGCATCCATGACAGGTACAGCTCGCCTTCTACAAAGGCACCCACAGGTAACACCTTGCATCCTTGGTCCTCACTGCACCCACATGCTTGGACTTCCCCTGACCACATCACCCACTCACATGGTTTGGATGAGGTCTTTTCCGGGAACTTTCCTTTTCCAGTGGACATTAGCCCAATAGGACATTTTGTCTTTTCCTCCAGACTTGTATTGCAAGCTTGTGTAACGTCTTTGAGCTGTTAACTGATGTATTAGGGATTTTATGCATATGTTTAATAATATTAATGATGAGATGTGATTGACATTGCTATGATCCCTGTGACTAATGAGCCCATGGAGGGCGTAGCCTTTGATGTGCAGGACCATACCCGACGGACAGGTACCATTTGGACCAGTACACATGGGGAGATGATCAGTTCAGACCTCCATGGGGCCGAAGAACCCACCAGATGGATGTTGAGACCCCATCAAGGGGCAGAGACAGGACAGAGGTTGATCAGAGGCTTTGCATCGGAAAAGAAGAGGACGTTCCACTAGAGGCACCCCGACACAGCTTGACCTAGGGGGATTGACCCATTTTCATTGGGGCGTTGGCTCTAGATGGCCTAGGACGTCACCAGGAGGCTTATGACATCATCATGAGCATATTAGCAGATGGACAGGGCAGTTGACACATGTGGCATCTTGGAGGAGCCCAATGAGGGCTAACGTCTTGCTTCAGGAGGCCACATTTGCCCTAATAGGGGCTAACGTCACCCTAGGAAGGGGTGACGTCTTACCTTTTTGCTTGATTAGGGTTTAGTCTAGCATTTAATGTAAAGACAATATTATTTTGGTATTATGGCCTTGTCGGCCTTTTTATGACCTAAAAAGTAAATTAGGTCATTGATACACTATATATTGAGGGTTTTCACTCTCATTTTTATCATGACAACTCACTCACCACTTGGTGAGGTTTGAAATTTGCGCCCTCTCTTGGGTATTTGGCTGATTTAGCAAGGCGCGCTTGTTGAAGGAAGACATTTTTGGCATTTTATGGTATTTCTCTTTAAGGAAGGTGTAACAACTAGGGTTTGCATGGTTATTTCTTGATGAATTGTAAGTATTTTTGTGAAAAACTTCTTGAATGAATGGTTGTAGTCTAATTTCTTGCATATGTTTATGAATTTCGCTGAATCAAAACCCTAGGTGACAAGCACACAAGTAAGTCCTTGCCTCATGTCCCCTGATAGAGAAATTTTTCAGCCATTGTTGGAGAAAGGAGCCTAGTCGTAGCTACACTCCTATTTCTTCTTCCCTTTAGCTAGTCGTACCTTTACAAGCTGAGAAGAAGGAGACGTCTTGAAGCCTAGGGCTTCTACACTTCAGGGTCGTTTTTTCTAGGATTTGCTAATAGAGCCTTGCTGCTGCAACACTTTGTCTTATCAAACCCTCATGTCTCAGTTTATCTTTTATTCTAGCCATTTTCCATCTAAGGAAGGAGGAGAGAGCACGAGGCCTTGCTGTAGCAACACCGGAGTGAGCCTCTTGCCCCTAGGGTTTTGATTTTGAGGCCTTGCCTTAGCAACACCTCAAAACTTCTCCCTCTAGTCCTTAGTGTTTGTCTCCTTCAACTCCTGCGTCCTTCATTATTGACTCCTTCATTATTGACTCCATTTAACCCTAAGGCACTGATCCTAAGACCTCATGCATTGAAGTGGACTTGATCTAAACACTCTCAAACACTTTGAATTGAAACCCTAACTACTAACCCTAGCCTAAGAGCTAACCCTACTAACCCTAATTGTTGTCGTCATCTTATGTTACTACATCATTAGTGCAGCATCGTTTTGTTCATTAATAAATTGGATAATGATTAAAGGCATTAATTGAATGAGTTATTGTTTTATTGTATTGAATGCCAACGTTATTCTAGCATTTATTGAAGAAGTGACATTACTTTCATTGCCTTATGTATAAACATTGACTTCGTCAATATTTATTGCCATAATTGCTTATATATATTTATCAGATACTCATATGAAGTACTAACCCACTAAAATAGCTTGCACATATCAGTTTGTTGTTGCTTTGTTCTAGGCAGGTACATTTCTTTGGGGGTTTTACTCCATTATTGGTTGTTTAGCCGGGGATATCTGATTGGTGGTGACTTGTGAGGGGGGAAAAATATCCTTGTCTTATTATCCTCTTGCCTCCTCAAAACTCCAGGTCACCGGAGACGTCTCCCCTGGGCCTTACCACCCTAAATAGAAAGAATCTTCCCATCGTGGTGACTTTGGGTGGGATAGGTTTCTGTTACGCCAGTTTGACCTACAAGACTCAAGCCTTTTATCCTAACTACAAACTACGCGATAACAAGCATCTTTCATTTCCTGCACAAGCAAGCAACTCAATTAGTATTTGTATCTTTGTATCTATTGTATCTTATGTTTAGTGTACTTAAGTGTAACTCTTAGATAATCTTGTTGTAATCTTGTTCTTTATTGTAGATTTGTATCTAACATTGTTGTGAAGTAGTTGTAATCTTTGTAATCTTTGTAACTTTTGTGTAATCAACCTCCCTCAAACTTTAGTTGACCCCTTACCCAACCTTAGGCACTAGTCTTAGTTGTCCTAGGGAAAGGCTTTGCTTGTCATATTGAATTGTTGCATATTGCATTGTTGCCTTTGCATCATAGGCTAGATTTTCCCCCAACCTTTTAACTAATTAAAACCAACTCCTAGAACTTAATGTTAATCTCATCTAGAAACTAGGGTCTACCCCCCTTGGCTTCCCTGGGAGTAAGCCTAGACGGAAGAGGTTCAAGTCAAAGTGACAGCGTGGGCTTTGAACCTAGGCATTGTGCCTCCAAGGACACACTAAGTGAGCAGGAATTAGCTCACGTTTGCAAGTGTGTATAAGGACGGCAACATATGATAACACCTTGTAAGAGGGAGTGTTAGCTTTTGGGGTTACTCTAAAAGTGTTTAGACCATGTTCGTGGGTGCTTCATGATATGTGGGGTGCATACTGTGTGGTTAGCCCTTGTTTGATCCATGATGGACTTGCAGATTAGATGTGGCTTACTCATTGGTCGCTAGCCCTCATATGGATGCTTGATTGAAATTCTTCCTTGGAGCATTCAAGACAAGTTGGTGGCATTCTACATGTGGCCACATGGAGAGGTTGATTGCTTGAGAATGCCCTACATTAGAGGAGTGTTTGGCATTCCAGAGAAGGGTGTTGAGCCCTAGATAGAATTGGGTTGCTTGGATCCTTGCATGGAGTGGAGATGATTTGGGGATGCCTTGATGTGATAGTGATCATGTAGGTGGAGTGGACCCAAAGGAGCACATGGCCTAGTGGATCCCTTAGAGAATGAGTGTTGGACCTTAGATGAGAAGCACCCTTGTTGTGGAGGCTTGCTTGTGGATCATCATCACCTTGGAGCTTGACATATGTCACTTGTGGGAGGAGCGCTTCACATGTGTGGACCTACTTGCATATTGTAGATTGCTTGTAATGGACTAAGTCCACTTGATTTGTAGACCTCCCTTTACCTCCCACACAAATAGAGGAAGGAGAATGTCATTTCTCATCATCATCATTGTACTCTTTTCTTTGTACTTGTCTTCCTGGAGTAAGGTGCTAGGGTTCAGGAGAAAACCCTAAGAGAAGTTAGGAAGTCTAAAGAGGATGTCTTTGTTGGGAGCTTGCTCATGTGAAATGCTTGGTTTTGTTCTTGTGAGCTAGATGTTGGAGATGATGATTTCATTGTACAATTCATGCACTTGTGCTTATTCTTCTTTACACTTGGTTCCCAAGGTAAATTTGTTTAGCTTATCAAGCACGAGTTACCTTCTTCCCCAATCTATAAGGAGTTGGGTCATTTTCTAAATCACCACCTCTCACCAAATAAACAAGAATGAGGATTTACAAGAAACTACTTTTCAACTAGATTGTCATTTGACAGTTTTACANTTTGCAGATGTCCAAGTCAGTTGTCACATTGTTAGCCAGATTTGTATGTAAATGTCATATGATTAGTATTGGCAAGTAGTAACCTTTCCAAATCCAACAAGCAGTTAATACTAATTTATCTACGAGGCAAAATTTCTATCGTGCAAGGTTTATATGACCATACCCATAATGCTTCTTGTGTAAAAGGGATAATTGAGTAAAAATCCTCAGTCAGAATTTCCATCAAAGAAAACCAAGGGCGGAGAGGCGATTTGCTGAAACAAGTTGCTGTCCGGACCATGAAAGCAAAGTATGCATTAAATTTTGATTATGTAAAATTGTAAATATACATTAGTGAGAATCATAAGAATGATCTGAGTTGAAGGCATACCAGGATTCACTAAAACCAAAACAAGATCTATATCAGGATTATTTGCAGCAAGAGCCAAGCCCAGGCATCCACCCAAAGATTCTCCAACTAAATAAATTGGCCTTGAGGGTGCACGTCGAAACTCACATTTCAATGTTCCTTCAACAAAAGTCAAAAGTCCTGCCATAAAATCCACTCAGAATGGGGGAAAATAATTGAGAAAAATAGTTCATTAGAGGTACTTACTGATAGCTTATTTCAACATGCAGGATAGAATGCATTCATAGATGTGCAAAATTATACTTATATTTACAAGAAAACAATTTATAACAGGCAACTGCATTTTCTTCTATCAATAGTAATAGACAGTTCCAAAAGCACCTGTATACTCGTCTGCTAACTTCATTAGTCTGAGTAGCTAATAAATACTTTTGAGGACAATCTTCAAAGCAAAAATAAGTATTTCCCAAAAAGACTGCAAAGCTATCAAATTGTTCTCAGTTCTAGCCCAAACGAAGTGTACAACTTGAATCATTGCCTCATTTCTTTACTAAAAGTGCAGAATATCAAACACAAGTTATAACTACATGTCTTGGCATAACCTTTCATTTGCTCATATTTATAATACGGTGAAAGAAATCAAGAAGCAATTTCAGTTGAAAGAAACATTTCCGACATGAACAGCACTTATCGTCTCTCTTATCATATGTGCTGTGATCTATGATTTAAACAATGAGGATCATTGCTACATCTGAGTGTCTCTATGTACATTGTGCATGTCAGAGAGAGAAAGAAAGGGATAATGAGGGAGAAACTATCTTGACATCTTGTTCAGATGCATCTCTTACATAGAAGACAAGCAACAATATATACTATATAGAATAAACAAAGGTATTTTTTGTATTCAAAAAAGGTCAATTTTTTATGCATCTAATTTCAGATCTGAAAATTACTCCAACTAACCCAAACAGTAAACCCTGGGGCTTTTATCATTAAATCATTTTACACTAAAATTATGACAGAAAATTACAGCAGCGAAAACATAAAGAGCAGAGAGAAACCATCCATGCACAAGAGACAATTTTTTGTTCTGTAAATTTACCAAATTCAGAATTTTCTAAGGGAAAAACAGCTCTCTTAACAGCTTACAAAATCACTGTAATATTCCACTATAGAATCTGTGCTAAAATCCGATTTAGTTGGTTGGGGAATTTCGTCAAACACTTGACATACAAGCTCCCAACTCCCTTGAAATCACTTCAATACTTGTTGTCCCAATTAACTCAAGTTTAAAGGTTGAAGATTATGTCAAACACATCATATGCAACACCTAATCCCTTCCAAATGAGTGGTTTTTCTGAATTTATGCTGCTTGTTATGTTTATTTGTAGCTGGATGGTTGAAGTGTTTTGTCAAACACTTTGCATGCTAATGCTGTAGCTTTTGTTTTTAATGTGTTTCAGAATTGTTAAGTGTGCAAAATATCATGAAATGGCGAGGAAATACATGATAGATATATGAAAAGAAATACCCAAAAGAGATTGCAACAATAATAGCAAAATACCTCCAATCCTTGACTTATTTATATAATATAAGAGTTCAATGCCAAGGCAATTTCCAGATTTGCATACAATGATATGACGGTTGTTTTCTATGGCTGAAATGGCTCCAATACAATAGAAATCAACAACAATAATCTTCCACGAGTAACCTCAATGATGGCTACCCAAAGGATGAATCTCCCACATGAAATAGTAGCTCCAATGAAGAGAAATGTGCCCTGGCTGTAGCAAATTCGCCCTGCTGAATATCAACTCTATCCAAAGGATAAATAACCTTAAATCCAGGCCAAAACTCACCCAAGATGTATACAAACCGGTCCCCACAAGTAGAAACTGATACAACCCCAAATTATGAAGTTCTCCACTACTAGATGTGCCCCTCCAAGCAATATTTCGCCCCTGCAAATAAAAGATTTGTGCCACAAGAGAATGCAATGGTAACTCCAATTCCTGTAGAAGAACACCTATAGAATATTTGGCTAGAGTGAGATCTCCCCACTGAAACCAACCCTCTAGCTAGAGTGGATCTCTCACCACTGAAACTAGATCTAGGGTTTTACTCCAAACCCTAAGCCTCCAAAGCTCCTTGAGCTCTCCACAATCTCAACTCAAAAACATAACATGCATAATGAGAGAAAATGAACCCCTATCTCTTCTTTATACCCCTCTCACCTTTTTCTTTCTTAAATGAATTTCAATTCATCTTTTAATATTTTCTCTAAAATCACTTTATTAATTTATTTACCTTTTTTAACCCCAGAAAGTGATTAATTTTCCTTTATGATTTCTCCTGCTACCGAAAGTCACTTTTTGTCATCATATCCTATAGATATTTTCACCCCAGTTCCAACGAGCTATTACACTGAGGTATTTCTCCAAGAAACAAGCTCCAAATAGTACCTTTAGTGTAATTAATTAAAAATGCTCAGTAATAACTTCATTTTACAAAAATCGTCAGAATGCAACGAAACCAAAGGCAAGCTATGCGGAAATGGTCATGATGATGAATAATGGAAGATAAAATAGTTGGTCCTGTTGACCACCTATTTCGACTAGGTGTCGACGTCATGTACCATGAAGCTATGTACCTTGACGTACAACATATTTTGAAGACTTATGGCTCAGCAGGGCAAATTTTTTCCCCCAGCACGTCTTTCTATGTAAGTGTGGCTTTGGAGATTCACAGGAAGTGTGGCTTCTAACCCATACACTAACTCAAAAGGGGTCCTTCCTGTTGAGGTCTTTGTTGTTATTCGATGTGCCCGCAAGGCATATTTAAGTTTACTATCACAAGACCTCTTGTTCTCCCCCACAACCTTCTTGATGATGTTCATAAGGTTCTTATTGCTTGATTCTGCCAATTCGTTTCCCTGTGGATAATAATTGAAAGAATGAGATAGAACAATGCCATACTTGAAACAAAATTCTGCTAATGCAAGAGAACTGAAAGCTTTGGCATTATCTATGGTAATCTTGGACGGGACCCCAAACCTAGTTATGATTCTTTCCTCCAAAAAGTTCATGACTACCTCCTCAGTGGCCTTCTTTGTGGGAATAGACTCAACCCACCTGGTAAAATAGTCTGTGGCTGCCAAAATCCACCGTTAGCCATTACTTGAATTGTCTTTAAATTCCCCAATAAAGTCCAACCCCCACTATTGAAAAGGAGCTTAAACTACCACATGTTTTAAGGGTTGTGCCGAAAGTTTTGGTTTACCAGTAAAGTACTAGCAAGGATGGCATGATCAAACATATCGGTGAGTATCAGCAAATAGTGTTGGCCAATAATATCTAGCTCTTAAGATCTTATGTGCGGTGGTACGAGTCGCGAAATGTCCACCACAATGTCCGGAGTGTAATTCCTTCAACAATTTATCAGCTTCTTCTTGGTTCACACACCTAAGGAGAACTCCATCAGGGTCTTTCCAACCAAGGCCATTCTCAATCAAACAGTATTTCATAGCTTTAAGTCTTAAAGCCCTTCTTTTGTAGTCTACCAAGTGATCTGGGCATGATAAATTCTTAAGGTAGTATATTATATCGGAATACCATTCATCATGTTCTAATTCACTGACTACCACGTTTATTTGTTCGCTTTCTCCCATTTGTATGGCTTCTTGATTTCTCTCAGTCAGCATCTGGGACAAACCTTGTCCCTTTATAATCTTGGTGGGTTTTATCTCTAAGTCATACTCTTGGATTTTGGAGACCCACTTGCCCCTAGTACCCATACAATCTTGTTGTGATAAAACATCCTTTACCGCCAGGTAAGGGACATAAGCCTTGATTTGATTATAACCCACGTAGTTTCTAAACTGCTTAAGGGATTTCACTAAGGCATAAGCTTGCTTCTCAATAATTGAATAATTCAGCTCTGAATCCCTGAGGACTTTGCTCATGAAGGCGATGGGGTGTTCGTGGTTGTCAACATCCTTTTGCAACAAGACACCTGCAATGGTGTCCTGGGAAGCAAAAGAGAATATTATGAAATCCCGTGAATAGTTAGGACTAATCAAGACTGGGCTTGGGAGATAGCATCGTTTATGTCTTCAAAGGATTTAATGGCCTTATTATCTCATCTGAAGACCGTATCCTTCTTTAGTAATACACTCATGGGTTTTATGCTTTCGACAAAGTTTGGGACAAATCTTCGAATGAAATTTATTTTTCCGAAAAAGGATTGTAGGGACTTCTTGTTAGCTGGGGGAGGTACATCTTTGATAGACTGGACCCTCTCAGGGTCTATAGAAATTCCCCCTTCCGAGGCTATGTGTCCCAAAAGTTCTCCTTTATCTATCCCAAAGATAGATTTCTTAGGGTTCAAGGAGATACCATACTTTCTACATTGCTCAAAAACAATTCTAAGGTGTGATATGTAGTCTTTCCTCTCTTTTGATACGACTGTGAGATCATTTTGGTAAATTTCTATGATTTTTTGAATGAGATCCCTAAAGGCAAAATCCATTTCTCTCTGAAAGGTAGCACCGGCATTCATAAGGCCAAATGGCATTCTCAAGTACATAAATGTTCCCCATGGTGTGGTAAATGTTGTTTTAAGCTAGTCTTCTATTTTGAGCAAGACTTGGTTGTATCCAGAAAATCCATCCAACACAGACATCATCCCTGCCCCGGTAACCCTCTGTAACAAATGTTCCATATTTGGGAGGGGGTAGTTGTCTTTCAAGGATAGTTGGTTAAGGTTTCGGAAATCTACACACAAGCGGATATCACCACTTTTCTTTCGAACAACTACCAAATTTGACATCCATGACGAATATCTGATAGGAGCTATGATGCCAGCATCGACCATCTTTTGGAGTTCCTTTTGTATCTGGTTTGCCAATTTTGGGTTGATATGTCTTAGCTTTTGTCGGAAAGGTTTGGCTCCTTTCGTCAAAGGTATCGCATGTTGGATAACATCACCCCTATAAGCCTTTAGTTCATCATAATTCCAAGCAAAGGTATCTTTGAATTCTCTTATGAGGTCTAGAATTTCCATCCTTTCCTTTTCAGTAGTTCCTTTCCCTATTTTGACCTTTCTTGGATCCATCTCTGTGTCGATGTTGAACTCTAGGGCTTCATTCGTTTGTTTGTTGGGTTTCTTTCCCTTGAAAACATCGTGTCTATCAAAGAGGTGTTCTAAAGGGACACATCCTTTTGGAAAAGTGTTATTTTGGAGGTTAACCACATCTAGGTTCATGGAATCAGCCAGGGAGTTTACTTGTGAATCGGTGAATTCTCTACTATTTTCCATAAATCTAATGATCTAGTCATCATCTTCAAAGACTAGCCAATTTTCCAGGTTATCAGGGATCGAAGGTCTAAACAGGGCTTCCATTTTGCACAGGTTTTGGAGTGGGCCATCACAAGGTTGTAAGCTGGAAGCGGAAACAAACAAGCATCTGCCACATAGTTTTCTTCTCGGGGAACTGCTTTGATTGTCACCATTTCAAAAGAGTTTGCAATGGATCTTGCAAAATCACGGTACCTTTTTAATCTCTCATTCTTAGCTGCAAAGTCCAACAACACTTGTGATACTATCAAGTCTGAGTCCCTTATAACTCTTAGGTGTGTGACACCTTTGTCAATTGCCAAGTTGAGACCTAGGATCAAAGCTTCGTATTCGACAACGTTGTTTGTGCAGTGATATTCAAGTCTATAGGAATAATAGAAGGTCTCCTTGGATGGGGTTGTCAAGACAATACCTAGTCCTAAGCCAAAACTCGAATGAGCTCAATCAAACTCTAAATTCCACATTCTTTCAGGTGTCTTGGTAGGTTCTCCCGAACTTGCCTCTTGGATGAACCAATTCTCAATCCCATTGTTAACACAAAAGAGCTGATCATTAGGTTCATCAAGGGTCTCGATAAGGCATCCTGTGATGGGTTCTTTGTGAAGGATAAAGAATCCTCCTTCAAGGTGAGGTATGATAGCTTCGGACCCTTGGTTTTGGAAACTTCTGGTCAAGTTTTCTACAAGGTCCTTATGGAGTATGATTCCCCAATTACTTAGGGCATCTATTACAAATACATCAATAGTAAAAGGAACATCAGGGCAAGCATGGAAAGCAACACTCAGGTCCTTAATAATGCCTTGTGTAAAGCCTCCTTGTGTATTTGGTTGTGATATGTTTAGACCTAATTGGCGCATGACCCTCTCGGTTATAATATTACTAGGGGTATCTGGGTCAAATACACAGTTATGGAGGGAATCATTGACTTGGAGGGTAACGTAAAAAGGTGCAGTTTCCCCATATTTTGTTCCCATGCTTCCTACTTGGTAGACAAAAGGGGATTCCTCTTCAAGACTGTCATCACAAATTTGAGGCAGGGAGTATTTAGCATCTTCATCCTTGGGTTTTCCAAACATGTCTTGAGTGGGTCCTGTTATCGCGCAGTTTGTAGTTAGGTCTAAAGGCTAGAAGATAAAGGCTAAACTGGCGTAACAGGAACCTACCCCACCCAATGTCACCACAATGGGAAGGTTCTTTCTATTTAGGGAGGTTAGGCCCAGGGGAGACGTCCCCGGTAACCTGGGGTTTTGAAGAGGCCAAGGTATAAAGGTCAAAGTAAAAGTCCCTCCTCACAGGTTACCACCAAGATCAGATAGTTCGGCTAAACAACCAATAATGAAGTGTAGCCCAAAATGAGAACACCTGTCCGGAACAAAGCAACAGCAAAACAATATATGCAGGCTATGATTCAATGGGTTAGTACTTCATATAGCTATCTGATATCAATATATTGGCAATTATACAATAGATATTGACGAGATCAATGTTTATCAACAATAGCAATGGAACAATATCAATTCATCAATAAATATCGAGATGATGTAGCAAACAATGTATCCAATCAATCCCTTACTCAATAAATGCTTTAAAACACCAT
>ML825726.1:36697-64823 GCA_009831015.1 Picea engelmannii | reverse complement strand
ATATATATATATATATATATATATATATATATATTTAACATCTTTGTAAATTTGAACCATTGTTTGATTGGAAAAAAGATAAATAGTACTACTCTGGTAATATGTAATATGAAAATCAACAACAATAACCACTACCACTAGAGCAAATGCTTACCATGGACAAGGTGATTTGTATTTATCTTTATTTGATTTCCATGTTTAGTTTGGGTTTCAAAGTAAACATATATGCATTAAAAGTTATTCATATCCACAACAATAAAGTAAGTATTATTAAGTTTTTTTATTTAAATAAATTTATTTATAGTTTAATCTTAACTTAGTGTTTATTTGATACTAAATTTTTGAATAAATTAATAAAAATATTTTTAATAAATTAAGTGTTTGTAATAATTGAATGAAAATATTTATATTTTAATTTAATATCAAAAATAGCATTTTAATTTAAAGTTCTTTGTATTGGAAACTAGTACCCATTTCATTGACATTGAAGCTCTCAAAAAAACTTATTAAGCTTATTATCACTCTGAACATATAGTTTCCTAAAAATAAATCCTCATAAAAAATTAAAAAAATATATATATAAGTAATATCAAATAATAATAATACAAATAAAAATTATGAAAATTAAAAAAATAAACCCTCACAAAAAAATTAAATAATTAAAAAATTAAAGTAAGATATCAAGTAATATCAAATAATAATAATAATAATAATAATAATAATAATAATAATAATACAAATAAAAATTATGAAAATTAAAAAAATAAACCCTCACAAAAAATTAAATAATTAAAAAATAAAAATAAGATATCAAATAATAATAATATAAATAAAAATTATGAAAATTAAAATAATAATAATAATAATAATAATGTTTGTTTTTTTTAAATAAACAATAATTAATAATATAAATAAAAATTATGAAAATTAAAAAAATAGCAATAATAATAATGTTAGTTTTTTTTAAATAATTAATAATAAAATACTACAATATTACAATATTTGTAGTATAATAATAGTATAGAATCTTTGTAATGTAATGATTCCTAATATGGATAATAGTTTAAGGATGACAGAGATAATCATTTTTATTTGACTTTATAAAAATATTCGTAAACTCTATATTTAAGGTTAAGAAGTTCTATATTGACATATAAAAATATTCGTAAACTCTATATTTAAGGTTGAGAAGTTTTATATTAATATGCTTTAATGTTAAAGCCATAATATTTTTACATTTTAGTTGTTTTATTACTTAAATTAGCTTTATGCTCTCCTACTTGAAGGGTTTAGAGCTTTGAGTTTTGGTCCCCTTTGGATCCAATAAAAAATTCTGAAATGCACTCTTTCTCGATGAGAACCATAACACTAATTCTCTTTAGTAAGTAGATTTTGATGTTCGTAAGCTATATCAATAAATAATATGGTAAATCAAAGTTTTCTATCAAACTATTAAAATTTATAGAAAAATAAATCATTTAATAATTAAATTAAATTTTTTAATTTATTATAAATAATTAATTTATTTATTTTTATATTTTAAATGTGTTAATTTTTTAAATTTATAATATGTTTTATTTTTTATATTTTATAAAAATAAATTATTTAATAATTAAATTTAATTTTTAAATTTATTATAAATAATCAATTATTTTTTATATTTTAAATGTTAGTTAAAAAAAAAAAATTATAATATGTTTTAGTTTTTATATTTTACAAGTTTAATGTTTAAAAGATATTGATTATCATGTTTAATGTTTAATTGAGGTGTTGAATCCAACACTTTCTTCATTTTAAATAAAATTAAAAAATATATATCCTAATTATTTTAAACTACTACTTAAATTAATATCAATCAAACTTTTTTTTTACTCAATTACGACTACTGATGCATATGATACTTTCGGATTTTATTTACTCGAATGAGTTAAAAAGTAAACAACTCAATTTCTTTACTGACAGAATGAATTATAAATAACTCAATTTCTTTTCGTGACAAATTTATTCTTTTTCACTCAATTTCTTTTCCTGACAAATTTATTCTTTTCCCCGCTTAATAAAAATCTTATCGAATTTGGGAAAGAATTTAACCCAAGTTTTTTTCAGTTTTAAGTCAATTCCTCGTATATACCTTTCCGAAAACAAACAAACATGTAGAGTTCGTGGGGTGCGACATTTTACGGATGTAGAATATTGGTCTTAACTTCGACCACCCAACACACAACTTATTAATTAATAAGATTTGACGTCTACGTGTCATCACCCAGACTTCCTAAAGTAGCCGTTGTTTGCGGTTGCGCTCTGCACATGCACTCCATGACTTCACACACAAATTAGGTGAAAAATAGTATTTTTATATTACCAATAATGTCCCAACGATTCTCAGACAATTGCTGGTACTGCTTTGTTTATAAAACGATCATCATCACGATTATCGATTCCACGTATCTTCAACATTCAAGTCTAAAGTATCCCACATTTTTCGTGACTTTAAAACCCGCCTGTGGAGACGACACCAGAAGATGACAGAGAATGGAAGATGCCCGGGCGTCCACCACCTGCAAACCTCAAACGTCACTCATGACCTCGTATCTGAATGTCGGCGATGATTTGCTGTATTTATAGTGCTCACACATGACGCTTTTCATTGCAGAACTGAATACATTCTTCTTCATTCCATACCCCGCCCTGTCGTCTGCGTATAGTTGCTTACGAGTAATCATTGTCTGAGCATATTATCGTCGACATTGCAATGGAGATGCAGCGCGTGATTAAATATTATTTAGTGGGCGTTCTTGCAGCAATGGCTATTCTTCCGATATTGTGTCATGCTCGCTGTAATTACCCGACCATATTTAATTTTGGGGATTCAACCTCCGATACGGGTGCCATCCACTTTGCGTTCCCTTACAACGAGCTTTCAGAGAATCTTCCTTATGGACAAACCTTCTTCGGCAAACCCACAGGCAGATACAGTGACGGAAGACTGTCCATTGATTTCTTTGGTACGTTAATTAATTCCAGTTACTAGGTAATTGATCCTGCTTCTATCTTTGTTTTCTTCAACCCTAAATATATATTTAATTGTTGAACACGATCAATGTTGCAGCCAAGGCACTGGGATTGCCGTTTCTGAGTCCATATTTGCAGTCCGTGGCCCCAAATTTCGGGCAAGGAGCCAACTTTGCTGCGGCAGGTGCCACCGCTCGTGACACCGATTCTTTCATCGCTCCAATCTCTCTCACTGTTCAGATCAATGAGTTCAAAGTTTTCAAACAACAGGTTCTCGCCAGCATCAAGGCGCACGGTAGGTAGTAATATACGTGACTTGAGTAGCAACAGTAATCGGTATAGAATTGAGAACTGATGGAATGTTAATTCAGGTTCTGTAAGCTATCTCCCAAGCGCTGAAGCGTTCAATAGCGGGATATACACGATAGAGATCGGGGGAAACGACTTCAGCTACGCATACATGACTCTCAACCTCAACACCACCCAGGTGAAGGAGACCATTCTTCCAAAGATTGCGAGGTCTATTGAAGGAGCTGTGCAGGCTGTCTACAATGAGGGCGCCAGGACTATTCTTGTGAGGGACGTGGCTCCCCAAGGGTGCGGACCCTTCTGGCTCACTTATTTCTCCCAATCCTCCAACGACTTCGATAAGCATGGCTGCTCCATTTCCTACAACGACGCAGTTCTCCATTACAACACACTCCTCAGAGCTCAGCTCTCCTCCCTCCGCAAACAACTCAAAGACGCCAACATCATCTATGTCAATACATACGACATCATCTACGATTTCTTCGCCAACCCCTCCAAATATGGTATTCTACTATATCCTTATCCCATTCTGTACTAGGTATTTGTGTGTATATTCCAAATAGTAGATGAATGAATAATGCAATATACTCTATATCCAAAAATGCAGGGTTCAAGGCCACCACTGATGCGTGCTGCGGAATTGGAGGCAAGTACAACTACAGGTACTCCATACAGTGTGGAACCAGTGGAATCATCAATGGCCGCAATGTGACGGCCGTGACCTGCTCCGATCCAGCGTCCTACATCAGCTGGGATGGAGTCCACTGGACTGACGAGGCCAACAGACTCCTGACCCAACACATTTTGACTGGAAATTACTTTGAACCATCCTTCTCCCTCGCCAGCTTCTGTGATCTCCAATCCCTCTGATCCATTATTTTCTTTTTAGTCTGGGATTCCTTATTCGATCGGTCTGTTCGATATATGATAAAGAACGGAGCAGACTTGCACTTGTTTCGGAAATAAATAAATATATTACTCAGTCCGATCAGGATTGAGATTTTCTCCATTTCCATTTTTGGCAGTATCGTCGAATGAAGAAGCTTCTGCGCACGCGATTTATGATTTGAGATTGGATATAAAATTCTAATCACAGGACAGCTAATATTCGCCATTGACAACCAAACATCCATTGGTATATTACTCTCCATGTCAGAAGTATCTCATTCCAGTCAACCTATCAAAAAATATTCATATTAAATTGTCACCATCAAATACCCTAAACAGATAATAAATTCTTTACCATCAAACCCTAAACACTGATGACTTACTTTGTAAGTTAGACAGGCCTTTATTCTCAAAGGATGTTTGTTCCGTAGTAACGTCATTAATACATGGTTGGGTAAAGAACCCCGCACAGACCTCTCAATTAAACAACACTATTATTACATGGCAGTCTTAAAGATTTATTACTAATTTCATCCATTATTACATGAGTCTTAAACATATATTACTAATTAAACATCTATTACTAATTTCAACCTTCGAAGTTAGGAGTGCTCTAATTTTTTTTCTTGTGCTCCTATTTGGACCAAATAGGATAATGTTGTGATGTGGTAGATAACTACTCCTTAGAACCCTATCAATGCACACCACTCATTATAAGATATTTCTCAGTTCCCCCTCCTTTATAGCATGTTGAACTTGAACAATCTCAAGCTTACGTCTTTGTTGAGAGTCACCTTTCTAGAATGTAGATATTCTATATGCTTTTACCTTATTGATTTAACCCATTTATTTGTTTTATATTTACTTGTATAATACTCTATATGCTTCACCTTCCATTTACTCTACAATTATCATAAAGAAAACGAAAACAATGTTTGAGATAAGAACTATACCGTAAATGAAAAGGGGTATGTTCATATATATGTGGTTTAGAGGACGAGGTTGAGTACAGTTCGGTAAAGATTAACGAGTTGTTAAAAAGTTAAAATATTACATTAACATACGTTGAAGAAAGACAAAGTGAATATATGTTGTAAAAGAAAAAGTAAAGTTTTGGTTTTTTTAATTTTTTAATATAATCGTAGGATAAGAAATCAAATGAAATACACTTATGATTGAAAGAATAGTTGTTGAAAATATATATATGGTTTGCTCATAGCATTCATAACCCTGCAAACTTTTTCCTTACATTCTAGTATTTGATGAACAACATAAATAAATTAGGAAAGAGCTATCACAAAAGTGCAATGTTTTTGTGATCACTTTATTTCATAGAGCATCCATAACCATGCAAACTTTTTCCTTACATTTTAGTACTCGATGAACAACATAAATAGTGCAATGTTTTTGTGACCACTTTATTTCATAGAGCATCCATAACCATGTAAACTTTTTCCTTACATTCTAGTACTCGATGAACAACATAAATAAATTAGGAAAGAGCAATCACAAAATTGCAATGTTTTTGTGACCACTTTATTTCATGACTTATTATTATTTATGGAAGAAATACAAGTGCCCACACCATATGTATATAACTAATAATTTATGCATTGTTATCAAATCATTCTTGGGACTATGTCTTGTACACGTCTTGTATGAGATTTTTTAAGGAATTTTCCATCAATGAAGGTAACCTAACATTCAATGCCCTCATGTTGCATGTGAAGTAATATTTTCCATGTATTGTCTTCTTTTATGCCAAAAAGCACTATGGCCATGAGAGTTTTTTTTATCTCCATTATGCTTGTAGGTGAAGTAAACAAGTTTAAAGGAAGAAGGGACATAACATGCAAAAAGAAAAGAAGGATTTAATCATGGGCATGCTAGCTTCACTATATCTTCTCAGGGGCTTCACTCCAGCTAACACATTTGCAATATTTATGTGAAACTTAACATTTTCTGCAAATTTAACTTGGTTTCCACGACTTCAAATCATGCTTAACATTTTGGACTCTTATAACATATTGAAAGTGCACTTGTCTACTCTGTCCATCACCAGTTGTATTTGTTTGCAACATAAATGACCCAAAAACATCCCAAAATACTAAAAGAGTCGTGAATGTTACTATTATGAACCAAACTCCAAAATTAGTCAATGGTTATCAATCCGCTTCGAGGGAGAAACCTCCTTTTACAATATTTCCAATGCACAAGATAAGATGTCTATACAAATTGATCTTCTTTATTATAAATAGGAGATCAAGTGAGCATGATGTAACCTACCACTAAGCCTTAGGGGCCTTAACATAGCCCATTTCTTTAAAAATATTTTCCCTCAAATCCTGTAATTGAGGGTGTTTCTTCATGTAATGCTTAGATTCCCATGTAGTTTCGTTTAGAGGAATATTCTTCCACTTGATTAGGTACTCCATAATAGTTTTATTCCAAAGAGATATATAACATCGATCTATAACCTTTTATGGTTCAAGAATCAACTTCCCTTCTTCATCTAATTCGGGAAGCTCTGTCTACACTGCACTGGCATAGTTTGTCCCAAAACCTTTTTTAGGAAAGATACATGAAAAACATTATGAATGCAAGAAGAAGGAAAATATAATCCATGTACGTTGCTTGTCCAATATTGTGAATAATCTTGTAGGGTCCATAAAATTT
Source organism: Picea engelmannii (assembly GCA_009831015.1). Classification (NCBI taxonomy): domain Eukaryota; kingdom Viridiplantae; phylum Streptophyta; class Pinopsida; order Pinales; family Pinaceae; genus Picea; species Picea engelmannii. The sequence continues at coordinate 57,938 of ML825726.1, read as the reverse complement.
TGGAGCTAATTATCAATTCTTCTTTTGTTTGAGAGTTGATTTCTTATAAGTTTGTAGTCTCAAAAATAACCAATCACCCTCCTCAAATTGTTTTTCACTTCGATGTTGATCTACTCATTGTTTCATCATGTTTTATGTCATTTGAAGGTTTTCCTTAAGAATTGTCAAAGTTTCTTTAATCTTCTCAATATGTGACTTTATTTCCTATACTTTGGATTGGTCTTACAAAAAGTATGAGATAATAGGAGTCAGATATCCATAAAGGGATTCAAATGGGGACATCTTATTAGATGTGTGATAGGTGGTATTATACCACCATTTTGCTAGAGGAATCCACTTCACCCATTGAGATTGCTTGTTCGAAGAATAGTAATGTAGATAACCCTCTAAACATTTTTTTACTTTTTCTATTTGACCGTCTATTTGTGGATGATATGTTGAACTCATAGCTATTGTTGTTCCACTCATCTTCCATTATTATTTCCAAAACATTCCTGTGAATTTTGGATCTCTGTCACTTACCATTACTTTACGAAATTCATGAAATCTATGGATTTCCTTCATGAAAACTTCTACCACTTGACGTGTCGTATATGTACATTGAATTCCACAAAAATGTGCATATTTCGTGAGTATATCCACTACCAAAAAAACGACATCCTTACCTTCTAATTTAAGTAAACCTATAATGAAATCCATTGATATCTCTTCTCATATTTGATTAGGTATGTGTAGGGGCTAAAATAAACCTAGAGATTTTATTGTCTCTCCTTTATTTCTTTGGAAAACCTGACATTCTCTTCCAAATTTTTGAATACCTTTCTTCATTCCTTCCAAAAAAAATATTTTTGGATCCTTTGATATGTTTTAAGGAACCTTGAATGTCTTTCAATTGGAGAGTCATGAGACTCCCTTAATATTTGTTGCTTAAACTTTGATTGAGGGCATAAAAATTTTCTACCCTTGTACCAAAGCATATCTCTCTTCCACTCCCAATGTTCCATAGAGTTCATTTGTTCCTTTATACATTGTATTTTTTGTCTAGTACTATTGTCATTTTTTCCATTCATGGTGAGCTTCCTCTAACCATGTAGGAATGGAAGATGTAATGGAATATAAACTTGAGGCTTCTTCTATTCTAGAAAGGGCATTTGTTGCATTGTCCTTCCCCTTTTTGTAGATTATTTCAAAATCAAACCCTTACATTTTTTCTACCCATTTTTATTTCTCTTCTGATCACAATATTTTCTCCAAAAAGTACTTTAGGCTATCATGGTCTATCTTGACTTTAAAATTCCTCCCAATGAGATATTATCACCATTTTTTATTATATGTAAAATTATTGTCATTTATTTTTCATGTGTAGATTTTGCCAAGTCATTTCCCTTGAATTGTTTACTTTCAAAGGCTAATGGTATCCCTTCTTGTGTTAATGCCATTTCTTCAACAAATGAGAATGCAAAGGTAGCATATTCCTTTCATACAAATGATTTTTTCTTCAAGAGAGATGTGAGTGAGCTTGCAATGCGTGCATAATTCTTAACAGATTTCTCATAATATCCTGTAAGACCCCAAAATCCTCTAAGTCTCTTAATGTTCTTAAGAATAGTTCATTTTCTAATATCTTGGATATTTGGAGGATTCACCTTAACCCCTTCCCTTGAAACAATATGACTCAAATACTCTACTTCTTGTTTCCCAAAATCACATTTGGAGGCTCCTCATGTTGTTGTTGGAGGCGATGATTTTGAGCACACTATTTGTAGAAGAGATTTGTTGCAATTGCACTACATGAGTGGAGTCCATGGTAAGGGGGCATTTCTTCTAGAGACAATGCCACCCCTATTACTTCTACATAATTTATCATCAAATTTAATAGACATCAATAAACAATTGTGGAGTCAACTAAATAATTTGGGGTATCAAGCTTGTGATAAGTTTAGTAGTGGGTACAAGAAATCGACATTGAACATTATGAACATGAAGCACATGTATTTGATGGTGATCATGTCAAATGATCTGAATCACTAATGCAATCAGAACATCAACTCAAATTTTGGTATTCCCAAAATTTGGTGATGGTTCTAGTCTTTCCCATTCTTCAGGTCAATGTAATTTGGGAGGATGAAAGGGATTTCATCAATCTTGATTTTGTATATAGTTTAAACATATTCATATCCCCGTTCCATGCCATGTGATTGCCTTTGCCTTTAGTTTTGTTAAATGTTTTATCTATGGTTATTTATTGTGTTGAATATTGTGTCTATGGGTTTTATGTTGTGAATTCTCAAATACCTTCGTGGAATACTTCCAAAAGACTTTTAAGGGTTGAAGAAGGATGACATCAAAGAGAAAACAATTAGAAAGACTTGTTGCAATGTGTGATAGTATAAAACAAAAACAATGCTATTATTTAAATGTTTGTGAGTTCTCGTTATTAGTAGCAGTCCATCAACCTTTTGTCCATGAATATGAACACAACATATATCTTCTCAAATTTTAAATAATTGTGAGAATGTATATCTCAAAATTTTCACACAAATATGTATACAACACATAATTTCAAGGACTTATTTTAGTTTGTCATGTACAAAGGTACTTTCAACCTTTGTTCATGAATATGAACAATATATCTTCACAAATTTTAAATAATTTTGAGAATTTATATCTATAATTTTTCACACAAAAATTATAGAATATGTAATTTTAAGGAACATTTAAACATAGATTAGTTTGGATAATATAGAAAAACATTCGTTGATTTTTTATTACATCAACCATTTCTATTGAAGCTAAAGGCATTTTTTTTTGAAGAATGAAAGTTTAAGTTATTTGACGAAGCTTGAGTCTTAGATATTAGGCCTAGATACGAAATGTTAATAGGAATTCCACGGGGTAAAAAGAAACATGTAACTACAGGTACATTTGGGAAGGTATAGTGTTTTTTTTAATAGGAATTTCACATGGTCAAAAGAACATGTAACTACAAGTATGTTTGGGAAGGTATAGTGTTTTTTTAATTACAAAATTAATGGTTGAAGTTAGAGAAATAGAAACTCAACTTATTATTTGTCAAATTATATATATGTGGAGAGAGAGTGTTTGGTTGAGCATCAAAGTTGGATTAACCTAATGATATTAAACAATTCAATGTTGGTTGGATGGCTCAGGAAAGATGTTTCTTGATCCTTCCATGGCTTTGTTTATGGACCATATGAATTTTGGAGGATACAAGAGGTGGAATATTATAGAGGAGTGCATATCTAGAAATAACATATGTCTAGATGGTGTCTTTTTTAAATTAGATGGCATGGAGAAATATCTATTTGTTCATGAGGCCATAACTTTTACTGACAATTAAACATATATCTTCTCATCATCATCATCCTCTTTGATTTCCTAAATGATTTTGTTAAGGAATGGGACTATCACATTTTTATGACATCACATAGCTTAGAAATGTCATTGTGAGTATCAGTGGGAGGAAGCACATCGAGGATGACCATAGAGTGGATCATATTATTTATTTATGCTAGTCTAGGTAGTCTCTGCTATGTGGATGTGGTTGTAGTCTATGTTGAAAAAAGTGAAAAGATATTTCATAAGTTTGAAGATGGGTGTTCGCTTAGGTGGGTTCAACATAAGTGAACACCCGAACACATGGGTTCTTAGGAAGGTGTGGCAACTCATGAGCCTGGGATTAATAATAATCAATAAATCAATGGAAATGGTAGCATCAACTCCCAATAGGTCAACCTACGAAAATTTATGGAACAACTTGGCATATCCAAGCTACTCCTCCTTGACATCCACCGCCTCCTACATGGGATGATGTAGATAGTGACTGCACATGTACTTCTATTTTTAATACATTTTCACCATTTCTTATTTTGAGCCAGGACTTGGTTTCATTTGAGGAACCATTATGGGATTCCATTGAAATTCCATTGGATTTTGTGGAAACCACTTTTCTTCTACAAAATCAATATAGGCAATTTTAGGTGGTGAAAGACCAATCCTTTCCAATGTCAATATGGAATTTTCAATAAGACCACCACTAGCAATAGAATTGTAATGACAAATCTCCTCCCACCTATCAACGCATGCCCCATTCTTAATATTCTTCAATAAGTTGCAATCATTTATGCATTGAGTGTATATTAAATTGCAATATATGATTATTAGAGCTAGTTACACTTGTCAAGATTAGAATTTAAACGTCAGTTGCAAATTTTCTCAAACATCAAGTGAAGTCCTAGTTGATTACTCTTAATATAAAACATATATGTTCTTTTAAGGTCTTCGACACTAAGCCTGGGTGATATGAAAATGATCTTTTAAAGACTTGGTTGAGTTTCAAGCATGTGTTAAAACACCACTTAGGAATTAAGAAAAGAACAAGATCTTAATGAAAGAATATCGCAGCCATAATAAAGAATGCATATCATAAAGTAAACATAAGGAACAAAAAAACATAATATCAATCTTGATAACGAAGTTCGACAAGGTTTCCTACGTCTCTGAGCCTTTGTCTCAGTGGGGGAGGCTTTCTTATTAATCTTCAATGCTTAAAAAGTACATCAAAAATGAATCGAACGGATTACAAACTAGTCTGGTTTTGTTCTCCTCGACCTCAAGAATCCAACACAACTGACGACATTGAAAACGGTTGAGCGTAGCTCTCAAAAATGGCTTCCAAATTTCACTCCCTTAATCGCTTCCCTGCATAAAAATGGATTAGGCTTTCAAAAACTTCATCATTTTGCTGCCTCTGAACCTCCTTGAATTTCAAAAACCTCTGGTTTTTATAGGATTTGAGTTGAGAATCAAACCCCAACTTTTCCCCAATATCTGGCCTCTTTTTGGGCTCCAAATCCCCCCAAAATTGCCAAACTCCCTTGAAAATCAGGCTTTAAAACCAAAAAATCCACAATATATAGTCAAAAAACTAAAATTTGGCAAATTGGCGTGCTAGCCCCTCTTTTCCAGGCCCCTAGACATATGGGTGTTTCCATATGGCCAAGCGCTAAGCGCTCGCCCCTAAACCTCTAGTAGAACCCTTTACTCTGAGTCATATGGTGGCCATGTGTCTGGGCTTAAACTCCCCGTGCTCTAGACTTTTGGTGCTAGCCCCGAATCCATAGACCCTAGTCCTTCGGGCTAGCCCCCACCATCCTGGGCTTATCCCCAAAAATATGCCCATCTCACTTCAAATGCAAATTCAGGCGTATGGTTAAACAAGCCCCATGGTAGCCCAATCGTTCTGACATTTGTTGTGAAGTCTTTGGTTGGAGGATAGGTCGGAGGTTCAAACCACCAAAGGTAACAAATTTTTGGCCTAGCCAACATTGGCTGAATCTGGGGTGCCACATGGCACCCTGTGATTGGGCATTGTGTCACCTCTGGATTGGTCTATACAATCCAGTCAATGCACAGTCATTTGCCTAGTCAGCATGCACATTCATCTGCCATGTCACCTACCACGTCAGCATCTGTACTACCATGTCAGCATCCATACTGCCACGTCACTCTGCCATGTCAACATCTGCACTTCCACATGTCATTCGTACTACCACGTGTCGAACTATCATTGGGCCACATCAGCATTCCATACAACCATGTGTCGCATTTGTACAGTTCCACATGTCACGTTCGTACAGTGCCATGTGTCACGTTCATACAGTGCCACATGTAAATTTTTTATTAGTCCTCATCAACCCTTGAAAATGAAAAAAATGAGTGAAACATGTCACCTCCTGGTGCTTCCACGTTTCCCTACTGACGTACTGTTAACGTCAGCAGTACAGCCTGTTGAATTTAACCAGTTGACTTTTTTGCATGTTTGGGAAATCGATCAAAATGCAATAACTTTTGCATATGATGTCCATTTTTGGAAAAAAAATATATGGCCGAAATCGTCATGACGTCAACAATACAACCTATTGACTTTTTTGTATGTTTGGGAAATCGATCAGAACGCAATAACTTTCGCATATGGTGTCCATTTTCAGAAGAAAAAAAAATATATATGGCTGAAATCGTCACAACGAGCCCGACGCAATGCCATTGGTTTCGTCTAATTCCAAGAACTTTTATTTTTAGGCCTTCTTGGATCCATTTTGGATCATGCCTCCTCACTAAGACATTTTTATCCTCCAAAAGGGTATTAACCAATCATCAAGTGAGGGATAGGCCACCCCACTTGTCATTTGTCTTTAAACTTTGTCCTATGCACATGTCACATCATAATCCATTTCATAATAACCATGACAACTGAAAGCATATTGTTAGCCACTTGAAATCGTTCACATGTTACTGAAGCCACTAACATCCATGTTGAAAACATTAGCAATGATAACATCAAAAATATGACTGAAATTGAACCAATATGTTTGATGTGATTGCCTGACATTAGCTTATCTTGAAGCAAAGTATGATTGAATTTCCATTATACAACCATATCATGTTTATGCTTAAGATCAACTTTTTTAATTGGCACAATTATAGTTGTGTTGCTTGCATAAGATGCCTTCCTTAATTGTTCCATTGTTTGAAGAGTTTGATTTGATTTTAAGTGATGAGCATGTACAACATATTCATTGCCTTCTTTAGTTAAGTGATATTGATTTTGTTCCATGTAGAAGATTTCTTTGCGATCATACAAACAAGGGATTCCTAAGACCATTCCACATTCATTTAGTGGAACCACATCACATGTTACCTCATCCACACACTTTGATGAAATTGTAAACCTTAAAGTGCATTGCTTTGTTATATGTAATTTATGGTTGTTGTTTTTCCATTTAAGTGAGTAAGGTTTATGATGTAAATTAGTTTTCAATTCCAATTTATTAACCACTTCCTCTGAAATTAAGTTAGATTGAGATCCACTATATATCAATGTATCAATCTTAGTATGTTTCATTATGACCCTTATGAAACAATTTACTTCTAGAATCATATCCATCACCAATTTTACCTATCAAACCAACTAATGTGATCTTAGACTCATCACCCGAATCATATCCCAAGTCTGTTGGTCGTGTTGTTGTTGCAATTGTTTGCCTCCCTTTCCTTTCTTTGAACCACTTTAGTCTCTTCTCTAGGTGCAATTTCCAGCAATGGTCATCATCATTCCCTTCTTTCTTGTAATGCTTGCAAGAGAGCTTCACTTCCTTCACGGTCGCTAAACTTGCTTTCTTTCCATTCCCCTTTTGTTTGTCTTATTTCCTTGAAGACGATTCCCTTGATACACCAATTCATGTTTTCCCTGCTTCAATATACATTGCTTGAACAAAAACCTCATCAAGATTAGTAGGTCCAAACATAAATATAGTGTTACGAATATGTGCAGGTAAACCTCCTATATACTTCATAAGAGTTTCTTGTGTATGTAATGGGATATTTAACATTAATTCCATCTTATGAAATTCATCCCTGTATTCTTGCACCGTTTCTCCCTTTCTTAGTTTAAAACTTTGTCATTCAATTAAAGCCTTTTCCTTATAACCCAAAGGATAAAATTTCTTTCTAAGTGAAAAAAAAAATCTTGCCATGATGGAAATACATTACCAACTTGTTGAGTACCACGTTGCAACTTACTCTGCCACCAGATGAGTGTTGTTCCTGCAAGATGAAGCGATGCCAATTTGATTTGGGTTGTCTCATCTTTGATTTGTTGCACACTGCAATAAACTTCCATCTGTCTGACCCAGTTATCAAGCCTCTCAACATTGACTTCACCATCATACATGGGAAATTTGAATTTCACATCAAGATTAAGTAATGGCATATCATGCTTATGTTTATGGGAATGTTTTCTTGTGGTAGAAGTTGCACTTGTACTTGAAGAACAAGAAGATGATGGAGATGAAGGAGGTGAAGGAGAAGGTTTAGGAGGGTCCTCTCCTTCTTCACTTTTGTATTTTTTTGAAGATTCCCCTTGGAAAGGAATCTCTCGTTCCAAGTAATCATCATATAATACCTTTACCATATCAAATATGGTGAAAAATGTTTTTGAAACTCTATCTCATTCTGAGACATTCCTTCTTCATATGTCATCTTCTCACTTTGAGAAGTCCTCTTTCTTGATCCAATATTTGGATCTCCTTCTACAAGCTCGCCTTCACCACGACTTAGATTTTCCCTGGTAATCATGCAAACTCAAACAACCAACTATCAACCTGCTATGATACCACTTGATCCAAAAATTATCTTTTAAAGACTTGGTTGAGTTTTAAGCATGTATTAAATTACCACTTAGGAATTAAGAAAAGAAGAAGATCTTAATGAAAGAATATTGAAACTATCATAAATAATGCAGATCAGAAAGTAAACATAAGGAAAAGAAAACCATAACAGCAAGCTTGATAATGGAGTTCGGCAAGGTTGCCTACGTCTCTAGGCTTTTGTCTCAGTGGGGGAGGCTTTCTTATTAATCTTCAATGCTTCAAAAGTACATAAAAAATGCATCAAAAGGATTACAAACTGGTCTAGCTATGTTTTTCTCGACCTCAAGAATCGAACACAACTGACAGCACTGAAAACGATGAGCGTAGCTCCCAGAATTGGCCTCCAAAGTTCGCTTCCTCAATGGCTTCCCTGCATAAAAATGGCTTAGTCTTTCAAAAAATTCATCATTTTGTTGTCTCTGAACCTCCTAGATTATCAAAAACCTCTGGTTTTTATAAGATTTGAGTTGAGAATCAAATCCCAACTTTTCCCCAAGATCTGGCCTCTTTTTGGGCTCCAAATCCCCCAAAAATGGCCAAAATCCATTGAAAAACAGGTTTTAAAACCCAAAACTCCATAATATATAGTCAAAAACCCAAAAATTAGCAAATTGGCATGCTAGCCCCTCTTTTCCGGGCCCCTGGGCATATGGTTGTTTCCATATGGTCGAGCATTGAGCGTTGGCCCCTAAACCTCTGGTCCAACCCTTTACTATGAGTCATATGGTGGCCATGTGTCTGGGCTTAAACTCCTCGCGCCCTAGAATTATGGTGCTAGCCCCTGGTCAGTCGGGCTATCCCCCGCTGACCGGGGCTTATCCCAAAAAATATTCCCATCTCACTTCAAATGCAAATTCGGGTGTATGGTTAAACAAGCCCCATGGTAGCTCAGCCAGTCCATCGTTTGTTGCGAAGTCTTTAGTTGGAGGATAGGTCAGAGGTTCAAACTGTCGGAGGTAACAAATTTTTGGCCTAGCCAACATTGGCTAAATATGGGGTGCCACGTGGTGCCCTGTCATTAGTCCACATGTCACATCTGGATTGGCTTGTACAATCCAGTCAGTGCACAATCATCTTCACAGTCATCATGCACAGTCAGCTACCACGTCAACATATGTACTGCCATGTCAGCATCTGTACTACCACTCTAGCATCCATACTGCCACATGTAGAACTATCATTGGGCCATGTCAACATTCCTTACAGCCATGTGTCGCATCTCTACAGTGCCACGTGTTGCATCCATACAGTGCCACGTGTCACGTCCGTACAATGCCACGTGTCAATTTTTTATTGGTCCACATCAATCCCTAAAATGCCAAAAATGAGTGACACGTGTCACCTCCTGGTGTTGCCACATGTCCCTAATGATGTCATCATGGCATATTGTTGATGTCAACAGTATGGGCTGTTGACTGTTGACTTTGACTAGTTGATTTTTTTGCATGTATGGGAAATCAATCAAAATGAAATAACTATCACATACGGTGTCCATTTTCAGAAAAAATATATATGGTCGGAATCGACACGACTAGCTCGACACAATGGTGTTGGTTTCATCTAATTCTGAGAACTTTGATTTATAGGCCTTCCTGGATCCATTTTGGATCATTGGACGTGCACACTTCCCCCACAGACCAAAACAAAGGAAGTCAGGCATGATGGATGCTCAATGCATGTGAAGAAATGAATTTTTCATATATGGGGAGAGTTGGGGTTCCTTGCACATGCGACATGCCAAGGGGAGACTCCATTCAATATGCCTTGCTACATAATTCATATGATGGACGATTTGACGAAGGGTTGAGGGCATGACTTGGGCACTCCACCAATGAAAGAAAATCAACTAAGGTATGGGGTCGCACTTAGGAGAGTCAACCCGACTCACCTAAGGCGCACAGACACCCAAGACGATGAGACGGTTAGATGGATGAGGCGTGTCAGTCCAAGAGGCATGTTGGTTGATGGGCATGTAGGCTAGATGGGTGCACTAGGTCCACGGAGGGGCACGACAGTCAATTGAGTGTGATGATTGGAGAAGGGGTGCGACACACCCAAGAGACATGATGTTTCACATAAGTGTCCCTTGAAGTCCATATAAGAGTGATGGCGTAGAACCAAGGAAGGCATATTTGGTGAATAATGAGAGCTCTGTGGTTCTAACGAAAACGAAGAGGGTGAGCTCCCTCAAGGAGCCAAGTCACTCCACTTGGGAGGACTTGTGTTGCCTTGAGGGTGATTCAGTGGATAGGGTTGGGTAAGCTTCTTTTGGGTTGGTTTTGGAGAATTCTGGAAATGCAGGTCTATTGGAGGCATGTGTGAGGTAGAACTAAAATCTGTGAAGTCTGCAGAAATGAAGAGACAACAATTATGTGGTTTAGGACGCATATGAGGTGCAGCACAAGAGTTTGCAAATACAGTTGTAACAAAGATTCTTGGTGTCGAATCTGTGTATGAGTGTCTTGGTGAGGTGAGGCGAGTCATTTTATTTTGTCGAAGTTGTAAATCGAGTCGATAGTGCTCATTGTAACTATTTTTCAATAACAAAGACTTAGCCAGGTGTTAGGCATGGTTTGTGTGGCCCGCACTATATCTATGTTTCTCTTGTTTGTTTCGTTTTTGTTCTCTTGGCTTCTCATGTTCATGGATGTATTCTTATATATGACTAAGTGTTAAATCATTTAATAAATGTCTAAGTATACAATATTTTCACTAGAGTAGTAGTGTGACTCATCGGTATCCTAGAATGGACTATGGGCATGCTCTACGTGAAGAGGTTTAGTCTAGATGAATCAAAATTGGTGTTTCCAAGCAGCCAAACAAGAAACGTTGTGGTGTCGCACGCCCTCAAGAGGTGCACAATTGCAAGATTCATCTAGGCACACTATGGGGACGTGACAGATGGTATCAGAGTGGATTCATTGCATATTTTGGAGAAGGGTTGGGGATATCTTCACCACTATCTCGATGATAGATGGCATCAGAGTTGATTCATTGCATATTTTGGAGAAGGTTTGGGGATATATTCACCATTATCTCGATGATAGATGGTATCAAATTTGATTCGTTGCAAATTTTGGAGAAGGGTTGGGGGTCTCTTCACCACTATATCATCGATAGATGGTATCAGAGTGAACACTGAAGCCAATTCATTGTGAAGGTGGTTCAATGGGAGTGTTCATAGAGTTGGTGTACAATTTGGTGCAGCAAACTAGTTCATCACAAACTTTGCATCCAAATTAAGGTAGAGGTTTAGTTGCCAGTGTGATGGGAAGGGTGAGCTAGGAAGACTCCTTGTGCAGACTGAGAGAATATTTTGTGGTGAAACAAAGCACTTGGACAGGGTGGGTGATCACAAAAATCATTGCAGAGTTCATCGCAAAACTTGTCATAGAGTTGGTCGCAAAGGCATACTTTGTTGGTTTGATTCATGATGAAATTCAGTGTCATACCTGTTGTGCACACCTTGGAGAGACCAAGTGCAGAGTTCATTGGGTGAAATGAGCACTTGGACGAGCACTTCGGCAAGTAAAATGAACACAAGATTTTTTGCACGACTTGTCCCAAATCTAACCGCAGAAGTGATCACATAAGTGAACGCAGAGGGTGATCACATAAGTGATTGCAAAGGGAGCAGTTATGGGTTGCAACAAGGTGAATTACTTGGGTGAATTGGATGACCTGGGGTGACCTAGAGAAGCTTCGTTGTAAGCAATTGGTTGGGCAAGCTTCCATCAAAATTCCTTCATGTTGTGCATCACTAAAAATAGAAGTTCAATTGAGTTGGGTTGTTGGACGAATGGGTAGATTGCAACCTTCATAAGTGGTGACTCTTCGCAAAGTTACAACAGCCAGTTAGTGCAGTATGACTTGATAGTCGGGTGGTGGATGCATGGTTCCTTGAAGAAATCAAGTTGCGGAGATGGCAAGACATTGGAGATGATTTCAACCGGTTTCATGCAAAGTTTGGGAATTATATGGATTTATAAAGTGGACAAATGGACTCAACCTTGTATCACAGTGAAGGTTTTACAAATTTTTGGAGCTACAAATGGTGATTGAGGAGATTTCATGTGAAGAATCTATTACATGGGAAAGTGGAGGTCCAAGACAACAAACTTAGAACATGGTTGCAGGGAACGATGTCATTGAAAAGCTCTGTTTGGCTTGAGTTCTTGAATTTTCTAAGTGTTGCATCTTGTTCTTTCAAGGGAAGATGGATGACTTAGTGGTTCAAGTGCATTTCCTTTCCTCGGTGAAAACCGATAAACTTGAGGGTGACTCAAGTGGTGCATATTTGAAGAATTCTTATAGCATACTTGGGATGCCTTGGTTGGGAGAATGTGCAAAGATCATGGAACAACTTACTTGGATGAGTCTAGAGGTGGGATTAGGAATATTTGGATGCAGTCCTGGAGGTGGCTTGAGAAAGTTTCCTAACTCTTTGATGAGATGCGTTGGATAAGTCGTTGCGGTGAATTGGAGAACAATGAAGTTTGTACATGTTGAGTTTAAGAGGTTGGATGAGGCACCCTGGTGTTTGGTGCCTTAGCCAGTTTTGTTGGGTCATGCAATGACTTGTCAGTTGCGACAACACTGCCAGAGTTTGAATGTTTACAACATGTGCAAGGAAGTTTCGTTCTAAGAGATGGATGTAGTCAACAGAGAAATCGACCAAGAACCATTGACAGTCGACCTAAATGAGCAGAAAGTAGACCAAGTGACTTGGGTGGTGTTCTCTCTCGTTTTGTATGGGACATTGGATGAGGCATAGTCCACATTAGTGACTTGCGAATGATTGTGTGATGACTCAGAGATCCGATGGGAGTCGTTGGTTGAGGATGGTAAAGGATTGGCATGAATGTGCCTAAGGCATGGAATTTTTTTGAGGTGGCTCATTATACTTGGAGAACTTTGGGCACTTATTTAGACATTTGAGGAGTGGTGTTTTAGCCACAGTCATCGCAAATGTTGAGTTGCGAAGAGGTAACTTGGCGAAAGAAGGTGAGTTGAGGACTTGCTTTCATTTGGAGGATTGTATGAACATGCATATTGTAGCATGAAGAGTTTACTTAGGCATGGTTGTTTTATCTTTGCATTGGGAAGCCTCGTTGAGAGTGAATCCTAACCATTCCAAGGAATAAATAAGAATATGCAACAACATGGACAGGTGATGAAGTAGTGTGGCAAGGGAAATCTAGACACATAGTTCTTGGTGAAAACATTGGCTAGTGATGCCATGAGGTGGAAAGTGGAGTCAAGTTGTCACATATGAATTTTCTTTGGGGTGACTTCATAAGTGCATCAAGGTGAGGGGAAACCTTGTCTTAGTTTGATGTTGTTTCATGGATGGACCAAATTTCAAAAGGAAGATAGAGTACAAATGCGCCAGTAGGTTCGAAGTGTAGCCCATAAACATTGTGGAGGATCTCCTTGATGAAGATCAAACGATGGAAGAAGTAGTGAGGCAAGGATGGACAATTTCCTTAGTCTTTGGAGTTGGATAGAGTGACATAGATGCGGATAGAAAAAATGCAATGGTTGGACTAGCTACCCAACCAATGCAGGACTTGAGGAATGTAGTGTGCGGAAACGTGGAAGAGTTGGTTGAAGTATGGGCACAGCAGCAAGTTCACAAAAGTTCAACACTTGGAAATTTTTGAAGATTTGGTTGAGGTTGTAGTAGCAGCAACGAAACACAGAGTGATCATCGCAGTAGGACAGTGGAAGCTTAGACATTGTAGACAAAGTTGGGGAGGAGACGTTTTTCCATCGTAGCAGATAGGTTGGCCGCACACAACTTTGGACATAGGGAAGTGTGGATGGTTGCACATTTTGTGGATGAGTGTTTTGTGAGTTGGAAACTCAGGATTTCCACTTTGTAATAAAAATTGAGGTTTCCACTTTGATAGAATTTTGGGGTTTCGATTTGGCACAAAACTCAGGGTTCCTAGTAGACTTAGTTATAGTGGAGGCACAAGTTTGGGTAGAGACTTGGAGATCACAAATTTTGTGGATGTTTCCTAGTATGAAAATGACTTGAGGTAGGGGAGGATGTAAGGCCTGTGATGCCAAGCACATGCATGCACACTTCCCCCACAAACCAAAACAAAGGAATTTGTGAGGCATAATACTCGATGCATGTGAAGAAATGAAGTCTTCATATATTAGGAGAGATTGGAATCCTTGGGCACGCGACGTACCAAGGGGCGAATCCACCCAAAATACCTTGTGACACAAGTCAGATGATGCAGAGTTTGACGAAGGGTTGAGGGCATGACTTGGGTGCTCCATGAATGAAGGAAAATGGGCTAATGCATGGGGGGTGCACTTAGGATAGTTAACCTGACTCACCTAAGGGGTGCACACACCCAAGACGATGAGTCGGTTAGATGGATGGGGCACGCCTATCCAAGAGGCATGTCGGTTGATGAGCGCGCGGGCTATATGGGTGCAATGGATCCACGTAAGGGTGCAATGGTCAGTTGAGTGTGATTATTCGCTAAGGCGAATGATACACCAAGAGACATGATGTTTCACACAGTTAATCCTTGGAGTCCATATAAGAGCAACGATGCAAAACCAAGGAAGGAAGATTTGGTGAACAAGGGGATCTTTGCAGTTATGAGGCAAATAAATAGGGATAGCTCCCTCAAGGAACCAATTCACTCCACTTGGGAGGACTTGTGTTACCTTGAGGAGGATTTGGTGGATATATTTGGGTGAGCTTCTCTTAGGTTGGTTTTGGGGAAGTCTGTAAACACAGATCTATTGGTGGCATGTGTTAGGTAGAACTGAAATCTATGAAGTCTGTGGAAACAAAGAGATAAAAAATTTATGGCTGAGGGCACATCTAATGTGCATTGTTGATCCAGATTCGGATCCATGAGATTGATGGGGCTCAGAAAGGCCTATAAATAAATGTTCTTAGAATGGATTCAAAATGGACATGTGTGTAGGCCTTGTTGATATGAACCCAATGCAACTTGAACAAGATCAAACAAATGTCGTATGCTAAAGTTATGGCGATCTGTTTGTTTTTCCAAACAGGCAAAAAAAAAACTAACTGTACAGTCCGTACAATGCCACGTGGAAGCTCATTGTACAAGTCGTACGGTCGTACGACTGACATGGCAGTACAGTTTGAATATTCTATACATCTTATGTGGCAGCAGGTTGTACAGCTGACGTGGCAGGGGCACAGTGGACTGCTGGCGTGGCAGGAGCAGGTGGACCAACCGAGGGGGGACACGTGTCACCACTGAAAGGGTGACACATGGCACACTCATACTATGACATGTGGAAGGTACGATCTGACATGGTTGGTTGTTGACTAGGAAAGTATGCTAACACGTGGACCATCCGAAGATTGACAAGTGGCATCAGAATCGGCGAATAGGGTGGTGCCACGTGGCTTAGACGTGGGTTGCCACGTGGTACCCAGAGGTTGGTCATCTGGTTTATGGAAAAATATTGTTGGAGAGAACACAAATCGAACATGAGACCTCACCACCGAGCTATATTCTTGGAGGGGTCGAGCTAACCATCTCGCCCACACATGGAGCTTATTAACCACACAACAAAACTTTTATTTAAAGTTTGATTGTTGTGTATTGGGGTGGGAGTAAGGGTTGGGGCTAGGCCCCATCCCCTGGTCACAAGGTATATCCATGTGCCTGTGTTATATGTTGGTGCAATTATGATCGGTGATAGCCCCGGATCCCGGTCATATCGTCACTCCATAGGACCCGACTCCACCTTTGCATAATGAATAATGTAGGTATGGGATAGCCCTCGGTTTTCAAGGCATTTGACATGACCCGATGTTGCATTTTGCATGCGGGAAGATGGTGGTTGGCGCTCTATTCGGGACTCGGTCCCATTGAAATGTGCCATGTGACCTTCACTTGCGGGGAAAGGGCCAGTGCGTAGCCCCTAGGGGGTTGGCGCTTGGCCATATCAATCCATATTCCCATGTTTTAAGTGCGCACGCCCAGGAAAAGGGGATTAGCCCTTATATTTTGGAATATGTGGGTTTTATCACTATAGTATAGTGATTTATTTGGCATTTTTTGAGATTTTGGCCATATCTTGGTGGATATTGACCCATTTTTGGAGTGCCACAAGAGGTGGATTGTTGGGATTTGATCCCTCTACCTCATGACTATATAAACCAAGCCATTGTGAAGTTTGAAAAGGCAGCAAGAGGTAGCAAGTAGCTTGAAGCAAGTTGAAGAAGAACTTGCAAAGGTCAAGTGGTCTTGTGTAATGAAGAGTAGCTGAGATTTGGAGGCAGGTCCCGGGAGTTCTACTCCACCCTTTTCAGTGTCATATGTTGCGTCAGGTTGAGACAGGGCAGATTACAGCTGAGTCAGTCAGATACCTATATGATGTAATTTTGATGCATATTTTAAGCATTGAATTGTGAATAGAGAAGCCTCCCTCACTGAAGACAAAGGCTCGGAGACATAGGCGAATTTTGCCGAACTCCATTATCAACTTCTGGTGTCTAATCCGTTGATGGCTTTCTTCCTTGTGTTATATTTTATTTATCTTCATTATTTAAGTTTTGTTGCTTATATATCCACATCCATTGTCAGAAAAGGTCTTAATAAAATTGAAGCCATAGTGCGAAATTGCTAAGCACCGATTTCAGATCAATTGCAAGAGGTTGCAAAGATGGTTGCGATAAAGAGTCTGGGTGATGAATCTGTGTATGAGTGTCTTGATGAGGTGAGGTGAGTCGTTTGACTATGTCGAAGTTGTAAACTGAGCTAATAGTGTTCATTGTAATTGTTTCGCAATAACAAAGACTTGGTCAAGTGTTAGGCACGGTTTGTGTCGCCCGCACTATATCTATGTTTTTCTTGTATGTTTCATTTTTGTTCTCTTGGATTCTCATGTTGATGGATGTATTCTTATATGTGACTAAGTTTTAATGCAATTAACAAATTTCTAAGAATACAAGAGTTGCACTAGAATAGGAGTGTGACTCGTTGGTAGCCTAGAACGGAGTATGGGTATGCTCTAGGTGAAGAGACATAGTCCGGATGAAGTAACCTTCGTGTTACCAAGTAGCCAGGCGAGAAACGTTGCGGTGTCGCAAGCCCTCAAGAGCTGCACGATCGCAAGATTCGACTAGGCACATTGTGGGGACGTGACAATTCTTCATTAAATGTGTAATATTCAAGGATATCAAAAAGTGGATACATCATGTACAAGTAATGATAATGTTTTTAGTGATTCCATGTTGTACATGTCAATGCTTGCTTCTATTTATTACGCTTGTCTCTTGAATCGGTACATTTCTAGTTTTTCTATTTAGTTATACAACTACTAATTCTCATATATGTATATTTCATCCCTTTTTAAGATTCAAGAAAAGGAGCTTATAATTGGATGTTGAATGATGATGTTGAAAGTTGTTTAGTTACTACATTAATATATTAATGTAGTTTCCACAAAATTTCGAAGCTAATAATTCATTCAATGGATGGACTAATTGAATTCTAATGAAAATCCAAAGTCACATGTAAATCTATCCATGGTCGTATTTACCTTTTTTAATAATAGTTTTGCAGTGGAATCTTCATTATTTTTTTTGGCAAAACCTTCTAATTTGTTTATTTTATTTTTGTTTCCTTTTGAGGTTATATATATATATATATATATATATATATATATATATATTGTTCTTTTAAATTTGTGTAGTAATGGAGTGTTCCTTTGTCATAGAGAATCTTAGATTGGTGGTTGAACCCGAGCTACAAGTGAAGGTTTTGGTTAATCTACAACAACCATAGGGGATCTTTTCCTTGATTGGTACAAATTTGGCATGCATCGACCATAGAAGTGGCCCGAAAATATACCAAAGCCATCGTAATTTAGCTCTAGTTAACTTGTAAGTAAAATCTACACTTTTTCCTAATTTCTATGGATTTAATTTAGGTAGGTCGATAATGTTTTATTTATTTTATTGAGTCTGGTTTTATTTCTATTATTTAGCGTGCAACCAATGGGAACTTTTCAATATTGTAGGTGACATGAATGTTGATGTACACAACATCTAGGGAATCAAACAAAATGAGTAGAATTGCAATGCTTCTTGGAAGTGGTGGATGAAAGAGGCAATAGAGGTGGCTATAGGGAATCAAACAAAATGAGTAGAATTGCAATGCTTCTTGGAAGTGGTGGATGAAAGAGGTAATAGAGGTGGCTATAGTGACGGTCTTGGCATCCACCACCACCATATAGGTGTGAAGTTATTGATGAGGCATGGAAGTCGCGAGATCGAGTTTGGGGAAGTGAAAGTGGAAGGCAGCAGTGAGATCTAATTTAAATTTAAATTCATCATGGCTTCTTCCAACAATAATGAATAAGCAACATGAGGACACGTAGGAAAATTTTAGAAGTCAACAAACATCCTACTATGCAGTAGGATAGGTGGTGAGATGGTTTTCAAAACCCGATGGTTTAAATTTAAATTCATTTGATGGCTTCTTCCAACAACAATGAATAAGCAACATGAGGACACGTAGGAAAAATTTAGAAGTCAACAGACGTGTACTATGGAGTAGGATAGGTGGTGAGATGGTTTTCAAAACCTTATGGTATAGGACAACAACTTTTCATGACAAAGGTTTAGAGGGCTATCGCTCCCTTAAAAACGCGTTCAATGTAATTAGATTGAATAAACTTAAAGAAAAATTATATAATTTTAAAATATTGAATTAAATCAACACATACATTACTAAAAGTGTGGAGACTTTTTATTTTAAAAAATTATGAGATACAATTAAAGAACTTAGGAGAATTTAATAGGTGGTACTATGAGAACAACTTCCTCAATTGGAAAATTAACTTTTTCACCACTCTTAGTTTCCTCATGATCCATTTCACTAGTAGATCCATCTTCTTCTTTATTAGTTGATTGATACTACTTTTTGCAACTAAATAATGTGCTTTATTTGCTTTCTAGAACTTCTATTATAGTAAATAGAAGTCATAATTGTTTGTCATGATTTTGTATTAATCTAGAACTACTAGATCCATATCTATTTTTAGGCATCCATCCAAAACAAGTAAATCTTACACAATATCATTTTCTTGGCTTCATTCCATGTGATAAATGTTGGCATATTTATTACGGGTAGACAGAAGGCATAGTATTTGTTTGTTATTGATGGCAAGCTCAGCCCGACGATGACGAACAAGAGAAAGTGGCAAGACCAGCAGCGCAACGATGATCGCATGGCAAGATCAGAAGCGTAAACTCCGGGAGTCAAGGAAGCAACTCACGGCAGAAAATCGTGAAATGTGAAACCACGACTTAATCTCCATTTCGGGGTTTCAGATATCGGGAGTTGGAGGTGTCAAGGAAACTCATGACAAGAATGATGAAATTGCAAAATGCGAAATCACGACTTAATCTCCATTTTGGAGTTTCGGATACTGGGAGTTGGAGGTGTCAAGGACACTCACGACAAGAATGATGAAATCGCGAAATGCGAAAGATCAGAGCATGTCAAAAAATCCATTTCAGAGTTTCGCAGATCGGGAAATCAAAGATCAAAGGAACTTTAACCTTTGAAGTAGCGAACCCTGAAATCCTGAAACAGACACATCAACAAAGGCTCCATTTCAGAGTTTCGCATACCGGGAAATCAAAGATCAAAGGAACTTTAACCTTTGAAGTAGCGAACCTTGAAATCCCAAAACAGACACATCAACAAACCATGTCAGCTAAGGACACGTGGCACAATCAGGCAATGACAAGTGTCAAGTTGATTCAACATTTCAGGCACATGTAAGTCACGAATCAAAGTGACACGTGGCAGCTATTCGGCACGTTTCAATCCACGTGTGACACCAGCAGGTTTATGTCACATCAGAACTTTCTATTTCGGGGTTTTACATAGCAAGTAGAAACTCCACCATCATGAAGTCTCGAACACCGAAATGCCGAAATGTGAAAAACACCTTTTTGTGTAGGTTGTGGTCATCGTCAGTGGTCATGTGAGAGGGAGGAGCTAGCACCAAGCTAAGCTCCTTTTCAGCGATCGTAACATGAAGAGTCGAGACTCTTCACCACAGGAATGCCAAAATTCTGAAATGGAAAAATCAACGCAAGAACCTATGCTTGTAATCCAACGGTGTTGGATACTTGGAAATCTGATCGAAGGGCTACTGTTGTTCTTCACGATTAATTGATTAGTTATGATTCAGTTAGCAGAACCGAATCATGGTTCTTGGACAGTTGGCGTTTTAGTTGCCGAAGTGTTGTTCTAGGGTTTGAAGGGTAACTGAAGGGGTTGTAGTGTATAAAAGAAACACACATTGACTGTGTGTGAGGGGTTGTTCTGAACGAAAAATGAGTTGAACTATAAGAAATGGAAAATTACAGTATGCACAGTGTGAGACCGACAGTATGCACAGTGTGAGATAAAACTCAGAGATGAGGAATAGATAGAAGCAAGAGAAGAATTACAAAATAGCTTGAAGCATAGCAGAAATGTAGAACAGTTAGAAGCAAACTAGATGTACAGAACAAAGAAGAAGTGGTAAGAATCGATTTATCTGTGTTGTTGGTTATTCAATCATTTATTTATAATCAAGGTGGTTGGGAGGTGCTAGGGAGGACTTTTTTCCTTAGAGGTTCAAGTGGGTGCTTGAACACAGGGACTTGTAGCTTCCATCTGGTTGCATCTAGAGAAACCAGGGTGGCAGGGTGGTGCAAGGGAGAACTGTTGTTCTCTGTTATACATCTTGGTGCCTATGTGACTGGAAGTTGGTGCTTCCATCTAGTCGGTGCTGGAACACTCAGGGAGTTGGTGCTTCCTTCTAGTGGGTGCTAGAGAAACTAGAGAGTTGGTGCTCTCAAACAAGTTGGTGCTTGTATAAGTGGAAGTAGGTGCTTCCATCCAGTCAATGCTGGAACACTCAGGGAGTTGGTGCTTCCTTCTAGTCGGTGCTAGAGAAACTAGAGAGTTGGTGCTCTCAACAAGTTGGAG
>ML825726.1:0-36647 GCA_009831015.1 Picea engelmannii | reverse complement strand
GATCTTTGCTTGATAAATTTAATCCAAAAGTCTCTGCAATAGAAGAACTAAATGATCTTAAAACTCTGTCCATTGATCAACTCCTAGGAACTTTAATTGCATATGAAATGAGAATCAACAAAGATAAATCCATTACTAGAGAAACATCTTTTAAAGCAGACAAGAATATTGATTCAGATTTAGATGATATTGGGGCAAAATTTGTGAGAAGGTTAAAGAAAGGATCATGAAAATATCAAGGCAAGATTCCCTTCAAATGTTTTAACTGTGGTAATATAGGTCATTTTGCATCTAAGTGTCCCCATTAGAAAAGGACCAAAACTCTGATGATGAAAAGAAGTACAAATTCAATAAATATAGTAAAAAGAAGAGTTTGTGTGCAAATAATGACAATTTCTCAGAAGACATAGATAGTGATTCATCATGTGAAGACAAAGTGAATGATT
This sequence comes from Picea engelmannii, assembly GCA_009831015.1. Taxonomy (NCBI): domain Eukaryota; kingdom Viridiplantae; phylum Streptophyta; class Pinopsida; order Pinales; family Pinaceae; genus Picea; species Picea engelmannii. The sequence continues at coordinate 36,201 of ML825726.1, read as the reverse complement.
GTATGCTTATGGATATGGGAGATCTTGATGATGAGCACACAGGAGGTGAAATGGATGATGAAGAAGTTGTGGTAGATATGGAAGGCGAATTAATCAGTGCTTTGGAAGAAATTGACAGACTCAAATGTAAGAAGAGAAAAAAAAAACAGTTGTTGATGCATTTTAAAATGAATGGTAAAAAACATGATGAAGACTTTGCCCTATTAAAGGTAAGGGTAGAAGAGGCAAATAAAATAGAGGACATACTGAAACAACAATTATCAGAGAAGAAAGAAAGGTGTGAAGCCTTAGAAGAAGAGGTAGTAAAAACCAGAAAAGAGATGGAGAAGTTTAAGGCATTGTATCACCAAACACTGTCAAGTATTAAAGCATCAAAAGGATTAACCTCCATTCTAAATCAGCAAAGAAACCCAAAGTTGAAAGCTAGCTTGGGGTATGAAGAAGGATCAAGTAGTGATCATCCAAGTAATACAGAACCTATCAAGTTTGTCAAATCCTCAAACATTGACAACAATCACTCTGCAAAAACAAAGAAAGAGAATCATCCACCAAGAAGGAATGAAAGAAAAAGTACCAGAACCAAATCTGTAGATCAGAGAGATTATCGGCATGAAAGAAATCGAACTCCTCAAAGAAGACGGACTTTTTCAAGGTACAAAGGTTTTTTCTATGGTTATTGTTTTTTCTGCTCTAATTTTGGTCACAAAGCTATAAACTGTTCTTTAAGATTTAGATATGAACAATCAAGATATTCAACGAATAACCATCTTCCACAAAAAAGATCGAGACAACCAAGAAACAAACAACCTCGGACTATAAATCATGTGATCACTGGGAAAAGGATGCAGGTTAAGCATAACAATAGTTATGAGCATAACAATCGTTATGATCTATTATTTTGTGAAATAGAATGTTACATCTGTCATAACTATGGACATAAAGCTGGAGATTGTGGATTAAGGAATTTTAAGCCATATTCGAATCCTACTGCTGAAAATTTCAAGATTTGGAAGAAGAAAGAAGATGACAAGTGTAGACTAGTGTTATCAGCCCAAAGATAAAAAAATCTCTAGTATATTGATAGTGGATGTTCCAAACATATGACTGGAGACAAAAGTAAGTTTCTAACTCTAAGTGAAAGCAAATCAGGGAATGTAACTTTTGGAAATGATGCACCAGAAAAAATAAAAGGTAAAGGAATGGTAAGTTTGAGTAATGGCAAAGGGAAAGCTCAAGATGTGTTGTTTGTAGAAGGTCTGAAACATAATCTTCTTAGTGTCATTCAAGTCTGTGATCGAGGATGTGAAGTCGTTTTTACCTCTAAAGATTGTATAGTAAAATCTGTGAATTTGGGAAAGCTAGTTGCAAAAGGGATAAGAACAAAAAACAATGTCTATGTGTTAAAAGAAGAAAAAGAAGAATGTTACTTAAGAAAGTATGATGAAAGTTGGCTATGGCATAGGAGACTTGGACAATTAAATTTTGATCATATAATCAAGCTCAAAAATAGTGGGGCAGTAAAGGATCTTCCAAAGATATCAAAGCCATATGATTATGTTTGTAAACCTTGTCAGATAGGAAAACTTACTCGCACTCAGTTCAAATCTAAAAACTTTCCTTCAACAGAAAAACCTCTCTAGTTAGTACATATGGATTTATGTGGACCATCAAGGAAAGAAGGTACAGGAAAAGAAAATTATTTTATGTTGATTATTGATGATTATTGTAGACTAACATGGGTTGCCTTTTTGAAGGAAAAATCTGAAGCATTTGAAAAATTCAAAGTGTTTAAGGCTCTAACTGAGAATAAAATAGGAAAAATATTGAAGGCAGTAAGGCCTAATAGAGAAGGAGAGTTTATCTCATGGAACTTCAAAGAGTTATGTGATAAACATGGAATCAAAAGAGAGTACACAATTCCAAGGACTCCACAACAAAATGGAGTTGTTGAGAGGCAAAATAGATCAGTACAACAAATGGCAACATCAATAATGAATGAAAGAAATATACCTCAAACATATTGGGTGGAATAAATCCATACAATTGTTCGTATCCTTAACAAATCTCATCTTAGGCCACACAGTGAAAAGACTCCTTATGAACTATGGTTTGGAAGATCTGCTTCAATCAAGCATTTTAAAGTCTTTGGGAGCAAATGTTATATCAAGAACAATGATGAAAATATTAGCAAATATGATGACAGGGCTGATGAAGGTATCTTCTTCGGTTATGCTACAAACAGTAAAGGGTACAGATGTTACAATAAGAGGTTGCATAAACTAGTTTATTGTATAGACATAAAAGTTGATCAAGAAATCCCGATCAGAAATGTAAGCAGTGTTGAACCAAGAACAAAAGATATAGTTGAAGATGAAGATGAACAGGTCCAAGGATCAGAAAGAGAAGAATCTGAATGAGATGAAAATACAAATACTCAGGCTGACATAAATCAGCAGAAAGAAACAAACTCACCTCTCATAATTGTTAGAAAGAATCATCCTAACAATCAGATAATTGGAGATATAAATAAAGGAGTTCAGACAAGAAGGAAATTGATTAAAGACTTAAAACAATCTCATGTTGTTTTTTTATCTATGACTGAACCAAAAACTTTTGATGTAGCCAGCCAGCATGATGATTGGATTAGAGCTATGAATGAAGAGCTTGATCAGATTGAGAAGAACAATACTTGGAAGCTTATTCCTAGACCCGTAGATAAGAATGTAATAGGTTCCAAATGGGTGTTCAAGAATAAAATGAATGAAAAAGGAAAAGTTGTTAGAAATAAAGCCAGATTGGTCTAGAAAGGGTATGCACAAGTTGAAGGTCGGGACTTTGATGAAACTTTTGCACCAGTGGTAAGATTGGAGTCCATCAAAATATTCCTTGCATATTCATGTCATAAGAACTTTAAAGTGTATCAGATGGATGTTAAGTTAGCTTTTCTTAATGGAGATCTAGAGGAAGAAGTATATATGGAGCAACCTGAAGGATTCTCATTGACAAATAATCCTAATTATATTTGCAAGTTGAAGAAGGCCTTATATGAACTGAAACAAGAACCACGAGCTTGGTATTATAGACTGGACAAATTTTTACAAGACAAAAGGTTCAAGAAAGGTATTGTTGACAACAATCTCTACATTAAGTCTGAAGGTGATAATTTACTAGTTGTTTTGGTTTATGTAGATGATATTATTTTTGGTTGTACTAATGAATCATTTGTCCAGTGGTTTGCTAAATCCATGCAAACAAAGTTTGAGATGTCCATGATAGGAGAACTGACATATTTTCTTGGTTTACAAGTAAATCAGAGTTCTGCAGGAATATTAATCTCTCAAGAAAATTATTTGAAAGAGATGTTGAAGAAATTTCAGATGGAGGACTCCTCTCCTGTTAGTACACCTATGGTGGTTGGTTTCAAGCTCAGTAAAGATGATATGTCACCCAATGTTGATCAAAGGACATATTGATCAATGATAGGCAGCCTTTTGTACATCACAACATCCCATCTTGATATAATGCAAGTTGTTGGAATGGTAGGTTGTTATCAGTCAGCTCCTAAACAAAGTCACTTGGTAGTTGTCACAAGGATATTCAAATAATTGAAGGGAACAATGACTTATGGTCTCTTGTATCCCAGAAATCATAATTTTCAGTTAATTATTTATTCAGATGCAGATTGGAAAAATTGTGTGGATGAGAGAAAGAGTACCAGTGGAGGTGCCTTCTTCTTGGGCGACTCGTTGGTAGCATGGATTAGTAAGAAGCAGGGATCTATTTCCTTATCAACTATAGAAGCAGAGTACATTGTTGCTGCTACTTGTTGCACTCAGATTTTATGGATGATACAAACTCTTGCAGATTTGAAGGTAACTTACACTGATCCCATTCCACTTCACTGTGATAACACCGGTGCCATCAGTCTCTCTAAGAAACATGTACTTCATTCAAAATCTAAGCACATACCAATAAAATACCATTTTCTTAGAGAACAAGTTACAAACAGAATTGTTCAGTTGAATTATATTCCTTCCACAGAACAGATAGCTGATATCTTTACTAAATCGTTACCAGTGACCCCTTTTGGATATCTTCGTCAAAAGTTGGGGGTTATAACCTCTTTCGTCTAATCTACTCACCTGATCAGGGGGGGTACTTATTGAATATATGTTGTATTTCTAAGTTGCTCATAGTTGACAGGGGGAGTAGGTACTGCAACAGCTCAGGGGGAGCGTGTTACTTCTTTGACATTGATGTGAAAGGGGGAGAAAGTGTAATGGTAAGGATGTTATGAGTAGTGTCTTCAAGGTTTCCATCAATGCCAAAGGGGGATATTGTTTGCATATTTATTACAGGCAGACAAAAGGCAGAGTATTTGTTTGTCATTGATGGCAAGCTCAGCCCGACGATGACGAACAAGAGAAAGTGGCAAGACTAGCAGTGCAACGATGATCACATGGAAAGATCAGAAGCGTAAACTCTATGAGTCAAGGAAGCAACTCACGGCAGAAAATCATGAAATGTGAAACCACGACTTAATCTCCATTTCGGAGTTTCAGATATCGGGAGTTGGAGGTGTCAAGGACACTCATGACAAGAATGATGAAATCGCAAAATGAAAAATCACGACTTAATCTCCATTTCGGAGTTTCGCATACCAGGAGTTGGAGGTGTCAAGGACACTCACTACAAGAATGATGAAATCGTGAAATGTGAAAGATCAGATCATGTCAAAGACTCCATTTCAGAGTTTCACAGACTAGGAAATCAAAGATCAAAGGAACTTTAACCTTTGAAGTAGCGAACCCCAAAATCCCGAAACAGACACATCAACAAAGACTCCATTTCGGAGTTTCACAGACCGGGAAATCAAAGATCAAAGGAAATTTAACCTTTGAAGTAGTGAACCTCAAAATCCAGGAACAAACACATCAACAAACCACATCAGAAAACCATGTCAGCTAAGGACACGTGGCACAATCAGGCAATGACAAGTGTCAAGTTGATTCAACATTTCAGGCACATGTAAGTCGTGAATCAGAGTGACATGTGGAAACTATTTGACATGTGTCAATCCACGTGTGACATCGGAGATGCCTGGTAACTAACTCTTTTTTGGGAAATGTTTTCTTAATAATTGAAATGGTTTATGGATCAAGATGAATATCTACGTACCGGACTATGTATTCAAGACTGTCTAGGAATATAAAATTTCACAAGGCTTTCTAGTAATGCAGTCAGACAAAGTTTGATTGAATGTAGGAGGAAAAAGGCTATTGAACCAGATTATACTTCATACAAACAAGTACAATGGATTTAACAACCAAAGAAATAACTTATGATCATCAACTAAATCAATCAGCAAATGAGATGACAGTCACATGCAGACTGAATGAGCATCAACAAAGAACCTCACTCATAAGATATCAGAGATAAGAAGTGAAGGTCTGACAAACACCACTGAAAGAAGCTTGTAATTTTCTGTATAATAAGAATAAGTCTGTGATTACAGTAACAACATAGTATCACTCAAAATCGAACCCCTTCTTCTTTAAATGTTCCTGGCTTTATAGCCTTTACATACAGTTTCCAGATCCTAGAAAACTGGATCTTCTATACTAAAAATAGAAAGTCAAATTACAGTTACAAAAAGATAGGGATAAAACCCAAAAAGGAGGATAATCTCTTATGAGTTGGTCCTTAAGATGTGTTGATTGTTGATGACGTGGAGATTAGCCTTCCAAGGCTTCTTCGACCTGTTCTTCCAAAGATAAATTCGAGCTGATGATGTGTAGCCAAAAACCCCTGAAATTTTGCCTATGAAAAGATGCCAAATGTGGTTAAAACTCTTCTTCTTACCTTTTCTCTTATAAATAGTCTTTAAATCTGACTTGATAATTCAATATTTGACTATTCGAAGAAGTTTCGTCTCATTCTGATTTGAAAAATCCCGATCTGGGCAGAAATTCGAGTGTTCTGGTCATTACAGGCTTTCGGTGGTTAACTGTATTAGGATTTAAGCTTCTTATCCACCGAAAATGCTGCTTTTCAGTGGTTAATGAGCGCTCCTGGGCTCGCCTAAACCATCGAAAATCAAATCACTGTCAAAAATCAAAATCTCAAAACTGTATTTACCTACATGATGGTATTTAATTTCGAGGATTTTTAGAAGAAATTCCCATCTTTCTGTCATCAACGGTTGTTCATCCAATCTCCTGCTCCTCTCCTTGTTTGTACTCTGATTGCACTGTTGTCCCTTTTTCCAAAGCATTATTCACAAGAATTGAAGTTTCTCTGCATGCTCTTGTAAACAGATTACTCCCATATCATACATTCTCTCACAAAATCCTGCAGCTTAGAATAGTAGACATCCTTCAAGTATAAGTCTTCTTCCTGAAAAGAAAATCCCAGATGACAGTAAGTCACAGCCAGGTGCAGATATGATCTTCAATAAAAAATAGTTCACAGGTGTAGATCTAAAATGTCGGTCTTGGTGGTAATATGTTGTGCCATTTGGTGTAAGGGAGGGATAAAATGGAAACATAGATTACGACAAAAATGAGTTTATAAACAAGCCAGAAACCCCATCTCTGCCAATCCCCTATATTATTGTTGTTAATGAGCAGTGGAATACCAAAAAAAAAATGTATATCGCTTTGATGATTATGTCAACACTAGCAATGGTCGTTGAGACAATGAGAGTGCGCTTCAAAGCATCCCATATACTAGCATAATTCCCTTGTAATAACAACACAAAACGTTGTCTTCCAATAACAACATCCCAAATCATTTTACAGAGACAAAATATTCTATGCAGTTGCTTGCCCAGTAGCACCCTGAAAGTTTTCTCACATAACTTTTCAGAGAAGTTCGATTTATGAAATACCCTGTCCAATCAACATTTGAATAATCTGCATACAGGAAAATTCATCTGTCTTCAAAGGCTAGATTTCATTGGATGTATATTTTTCTTCAGTGTAGATAGTTGGGATTGAATAAAACGCATTAACACGACCATCCTTATTCACATAATGTATGAGTTTATCCAATTGTTTAAGGTATCCACTTCCCAGGCCTTGGTATCATTCATTCTCCACAGCTTTACTTGGCGATCATCTGCTCCCGACACGATCAATGGCAAGCTGGGATGAAAAGCAGCCCAGTTCACTCCATGGTCATGACCTTCCAAAACATATTTGACAACAACATCACCACCTCCAAAAAGATCTGTGTTCATTTGTGTTAACCTTAAAATATCATCAGCTGGAGAGACAGTTTTCTTCCTCAGAGCACCAATATCCCATACACGAACAGTCTGATCCAAGGAGGCTGAAACAACCAAATCCTCCTTAGGAAAAAGAAGAGCACATTACATAATGATTGTGACCAGTAAGGACAGATATACGAGTTCGAGATTGCCAGTTCCATATCCTTATTGTTTGATCATCACTTGCACTGACAACCCAAGGATACTCATTGTGGAACTGAACTGTCCAGATGTATTTAAGATGCCCAAGTAGTGTAGAAAAGCAGCGGCACATCTTGTAGTTCCATACTTTGATCTTATAGTCATCCCCTCCAGACACAAACAACGGCTGAGACTAGAACCAAGTACCTGCATTTTCATATGTGAAATCTTCATATTTCTATTTGGGTTCGGCTTCAATATATTTGATCATTTCTAAGCTGTGGAGATGATTTTCGAACCATCCAAAAATATTGATGTGTCTTACAAACCCATATCCTTTTGAAGGGCTTGTAACCCTATCAGTTACAACCTTGACTCCTTTTACAGTTTGATATCTAGATCAGAATGTCTCTTGCAACAATATCAGCTGACAAATCTCCCACAAATATAGGATGATCAGGTCGCATCTCAAGACGCTTTTCTCCAATACCAAATATTGCCCAATTTAACCTGTAAAAATGTTGAATATTGGGCATCTGTGCACCATTCAAATTTTGCAGGGGCCTTTCAGCTCCCGCATGGCTTACAAAATCCACAAAACCATAACCTCTTGATTGCCTGGTCTGTTTAATGCCAATAATCTTGACAGAAGCAACCTATTTTTATCCTTCCTGACAGCTTTGCATGGATTCGAGTTGTTAAGTGCTTGTATTTCGCCTTGAAATATGGTGTAATTACCTCATAGCTTGGTGCGCTGGATGCTAGGACTGTGTGCTAGGCTTGGGATCGAATACACTTGATAAACAAGCTTAGAACCTTGCATATATAACATATATATTTCTTTTTCATACTATGAAATAATAAACATAACAATAAAAAATGATGATACATTTTTTATGTTTTATATTCTTTAATCATAGACATGAAAAGAAATAAATGACCTTATTTGTATCATGAATTGCAGGTCTGAAGGCATGCTAACAAAGGATTTATGAGCAGAGTGATCAGACAGGAGCTTAATGAGCACTGGGAAGGTTTTGATACTGACCAAGAGTATCAAGAAGACGATAAAACAAATGAAGAATTGATAGGAATGCAATCAAAATAGCGATGCGTTTTTTATTGCTAACAGCAGGGATCTACTTCCTTATCAACTATAGAAGTAGAGTACATTGTTGTTGCTACTTGTTGCACTCGGATTTTATGGATGATACAAACCCTCGCAGATTTGAAGGTAACTTACATTGATCCCATTCCACTTCACTATGATAACACCAGTTCCATCAGTCTCTCTAAGAATCATGTACTTCATTCAAAATCTAAGCACATACCAATAAAATACAATTTTCTCAGAGAACAAGTTACAAACAGAATTGTTCAGCTGAATTATATTCCTTCCACAGAACAGATAGCCGATATATTTACTAAACCATTAGCAGCGACCCCTTTTGGATGTCTTCGTCAAAAGTTGGGGGTTATAACCTCTTTAGTCTAATCTTCTCACCTGATCAGGAGGAGTACTTATTGAATATATGTTGTATTTATAAGTTGATCATGGTTGACAGGGGGAGTAGGCACTACAACAGCTAAGGGGGAGCATGTTACTTCTTTGACATTGATGTCAAAAGGGGAGAAAGTGTAATGGTAAGGATGCTATGAGTAGTGTCTTCAAGGTTTCCATCAATGCCAAAGGGGGAGATTGTTGGCATATTTATTACGAGTAGACAGAAGGCAGATTATTTGTTTTTCATTGATGGCAAGCTCAGCCCGACGATGAAGAACAAGTGAAAGTGGCAAGACCAGCAACGCAATGATGATCACATGGCAAGATTAGAAGCGTAAACTCTAGGAGTCAAGGAAGCAACTCACGGCAGAAAATCACGAAATGCGAAACCACGACTTAATCTCCATTTCGGAGTTTCAGATACCGGGAGTTGGAGGTGTCAAGGACACTCATGACAAGAATGATGAAATCGCGAAATGAGAAATCACGACTTAATCTCCATTTTGGACTTTCGGATATCGGGAGTTGGAGGTGTCAAGGACACTCACGACAAGAATCATGAAATCGCGATATGCCAAAGATTAGAGCATGTCAAAGACTCCATTTCATATTTTCGTAGACTAGGAAATCAAAGATCAAAGGAACTTTAACCTTTGAAGTAGCGAACCACAAAATCCCGAAACAGACACATCAACAAAGACTCCATTTCGGAGTTTCACAGACCGGGAAATCAAAGATCAAAGGAACTTTAACCTTTGAAGTAGCGAACCTCGAAATCCCGAAATAGACACATCAGCAAACCATGTCATCTAAGGACATGTGTCACAATCAGGCAATGACAAGTGTCAAGTTGATTCAACATTTCAGGCACATGTAAGTCACGAATTAGAGTGACACGTGGCAGCTATTTGGCACGTGTGACGTCAGTAGGTTTACGTCACATCGAAACTTTCTATTTCAGGGTTTTAGATAGCAAGCAGAAAGTCCACCATCACAAAGTCTCGAACTCCAAAATGTCGAAATGCGAAAAAACACCTTTTGGTGTAGGCTGTGGTCACTGTCAGTGGTCATGTGAGAGGGAGGAGCTAGCACCAAGCTAAGCTCCTTTTCGGCAATCGTAACATGAAGAGTCGAGACTCTTCACCATAGGAATGCCGAAATTCTAAAATGTCAAAATGCAAAATGGTGAAATCAATGCAAGACCCTGTGCTTGTAATCCAACGGTGTTGGATACTTGGAAATCTGATTGATGGGCTATTGTTGCTCTTCACGATTAATTGATCAGTTACGATTTAGTTAGCAGAACCGAATCATGGTTATTGGACGGTTGGTGTTTCAGTTGTCAAAGTGTTGTTCTAGGGTTTGAGTGGTAACTGAAGGGGTTGTAGTGTATAAAAGAAACACGCAGTGACTGTGCGTGAGGGGTTGTTTTGAATGAAAAATGAGTTGAACTGTAAGAAAGGGAAAATTACAGTATGCGCAGTGTGAGACTAACAATATGCACAATGTGAGATAAAAATCATAGATGAGTAATAGAAGCAAGAGAAGAATTACAGAACAACTTGAAGCAGAGCAGAATTGCAGAACAAACAGAAGAAGAGAAGAATTGCAGAACAGTTAGAAGCAAACCAGATTTACATAATAGAGAAGAAGTGGTAAGAATCGATTTATCTGTGTTGTTGGTTATTCAATCATTTATTTATAATCAGGGTGGTTGGGAGGTGCTAGGGAGGACTGTTGTCCTCAGAGGTTTAAGTGGGTGCTTGAACACAACGAGTTGTAGCTTCCATCTGGTTGCAGCCAGAGAAGCCAAGGTGGTAGGGTGGTGCAAGGGAGAACTGTTGTTCTCTGTTATACATCTTGGTGCCTATGTGACTGGAAGTTGGTGCTTCCATCTAGTCGTTGTTGGAACACTCATGGAGTTGGTGCTTCCTTCTAGTGGGTGCTAGAGAAACCAGAGAGTTGGTGCTCTCAAACAAGTTGGTGCTTGGATAAGTGGAAGTAGGTGCTTCCATCCAGTCAGTGCTGGAACACTCAGGGAGTTGGTGCTTCCTTCTAGTCGGTGCTAGAGAAACCAGAGAGTTGGTGCTCTCAACAAGTTGGAGATTTTAAAACAGAGGTAGTACCCTCACTTTGAGTTGGTGCTCAAACATAGATGATGTACAGAATTTAAAAGACTGCCTATCATTTCAAAGAAGAAGAGGTTTTCTCCCTTTATGGGTTTCCTCGTGAATCAAACCAAGAATCAAAACCTAACATCAAGATCTATGTCATCAAAGGAATCCAAAGTAGCCACTTTTCCAAATGCGCCAAAGATGCCAGGATTCAAACCTGAAACAATTGAGAGAGGTAATGGCATCAAAACCCTCAATTTTCCAATTTTGATTTCAAAAAAATGGGCTAGTTCTGCATATACAAATTATTTTCCTTTGAGTCGATTTCCTTTAACTAGGTTTTCCACTAAGAAGTTTAGTAAAGTGTTGACTAAAATCAATAGATTTGTAACAGGGGTGTTATCGCCAAAACATCGCTCATAGAAATACAGGTGATGGTCAAAGACAATTACTAGTGCAAGACACCAAAAAGCATACCTCCATCATTAATAGGATTCATTTAGAAAAGTCGTAAACTATATAAAATGTATCCCTGAATTTCAGTGTGGGCTACCAAAGGAATTTTTGCGCCAAATAGTGTGGGATAACACACTCAAATCCACACTACTAGCGCAGGTCACATGATTGTCGTCAAAGAAACCAACGTTGATGAAGAAATGACATGTTTATGACCTTGGTAGGATCTCACTGATTCGGATTATTTTGAGAATGATATGAAGACAGAAATATAACCAATATATAACAATGAAATACACATAAATATAGAAGATAACACATAAATATAGTGTAACCCAACTTCTATTACTGAATAAGATAGAAAAACATCGTAGAATACAAACTGGCAAAATGGGGTAGCCTATCTCTAAAAGAAAAAAGATGTTGGTTATGCTTCATTTGCAACAAGATTTACATCACACTCCATTTCCTACTTAAAGGGTCTTCTTCACCTCAATTATATATGCAAGAGTGAGAGGAGAACAATTCCCATAATGCATGTGGGATAAATTGGACTAAGTTTATAAAATGCCATAGGCATGTAAAACACTAGGACTTCCCGGGCGGTCACCCATCCCAGTACTACTCTAGCTTGAGTGTGCTTAACTATGGAGTTCTAATGAGATTCGGTGCATTAATGCTATGTTGTAGGCATGTACATAAGACCACTAGGAAATCATTACATGATGTATGTAATTAACAAATGAAGATGACATTACATTCCATTCTCCATCAAAAGGGTGAATATCATGGTTTATCAAAACCACAGGCTCAAAATGGTGATTCAGTGGAAAAGGTGGATGGACACCAAGATCCATCTGGATCATTCCTCCCCCCTTAGGAAGAAATGGTCCCCATTGCGTCAAGTTCCCATGGGAGATGTGGAGAATTATGCTAAATATGAAGCTTGGTGTGTTGTTTGCCTTGTTGAAGAAGTTGTTATGTTTAACTTGCTGAAGGTTGTCATGAACCTGTTGTTGGAGGGGTTGGATCTGTTCAACCAATCTAGAGGCATGATCTACCTGAGTGTGGGAGGAATTTTTGTCAGTGAAGATGCAACATGAAGAGTATGAATGGTTCTTTTATAACCTTGCTTGAATGGGCAGTGTGGAGGCACCCCCATAGGTGCAACAAAAACATTTTGGGACTCTTCTACAATATTATTCATCTGCTTCTATTGGATAGAAAGGTCTTGGGTTGAGGCTGCAATGGTTGCAGTATCCTTCTATTCACCTTCTGATCGGATTGTGAAGAGGCTAAACTTTGTAGTATGAAAGATTACTTTGTGGCATTGTTTTGGTGGGGCAATAGTCGAAACTACAAATGGTATCATGTATAGCTGACCCCCCAGAGTAACAATCACATTATGGGGTCGAGACTCATAAATAGCATGACGCCTCCACATATATGGCTAGCCTAATAGAACATCATAGATTTCCAGTGGGGAAACATCACACAATACATCATCTTTGAAGGGCTTGATGTCGTATGACAGGTGACACTGTTGGTTGACATGAAGATCTTGACCTTGAGGAAGCCACCTGATGTTGTATGGTTGCGGGTGTGGTGTTGTTGGGAAATCAAATTGCTTAACAATATCTGCTGAGATGATGTTCTTTTGGCTTCCGCTGTCAACAATAAAATGCAGTGGGGTCCCCTTTACCCACATCTATGAATGAAAGAGTCGCTCCCCCTCCTCAGGATCCTCTTCTGGTTGGATTGTTGCAGTTTTGATAGAAGCAGTGGATTCTTCATCAATGATCTGTCTCTTTTTATTATTTTTTGAATCAAGGTCCAAGTCGGGGTTCGACTCTTTGTCTTTGAGCTCGACCACCAATTATTGTATTGAGTGACATTCATCAGTGTTGTGCCAAGGGTTGTTGTGGAACACACACCACTTTCTGGTGTCTTTCTTAGACTTCATGTTACCCTTGTTTTCCTACATCTGGGACTGGCTCTCTTGAGGTTGGCCTTCCTTGATTTGTCCATGCTTCTCCCACAGACTTTTCTTCTTGAATTTCTGCTCAATTTTGACTGCATATCGATAAGCATCTCCCAGTGAGGAGATGTCCAAGAAATCCATCTATGTTTGGATGTACCTGTGTAGACCACTACGATACTTTAAAACCAGGTGTTTATCAGAGTATTTTATACCCAACTTTAAGCTCAAGGTATGAAATATGTTATCATACTCTGTCACTGTCTAGTCTCTTTTTTGATGCAGAGTTGTCCATCTCATGTATTGATCATCATAGTTTCCGACAGGGTAGAACTCCTCCTTTAGGGCATATACAAAGACCGTCCAAGTGGTTTCTCTCCCAAATAGTGTAGATTCATCAGTGGTGTACTTCTCCCAGTAAACTTCCCACCAAGCTCTGACATTGGGAAGGGATTTAAGGAGCGCGAAGGTGATCTTTTTACAGTCGGAAATTTTTTTGATAGAGTAATAACATTCTAGCAGATTCAACCATTTTTCTAGAGCATCTGCATCTATCTGGCCTTCAAATAAGGGGATATCAAAATTGAGTTGTACCTTGAAGGGCGTCGCACTTGCGAAATGGTTGTTTGTCGAAGATGCCTCAGCTACTACCATCGGTAGTCTTCGAAGGATCTAAGTGAAGTTGTCTATCATCTCGTTCCTTCGTTGCACAAGGGATTCCTTGAGAAACATATTGAAAGGATCTCATGCTCTGTCATCTCTCTTTTCTTCTGCCATGGGAGGTCTCTTGGGATCTCAAGAGTGGTTGTCCTCAAGCGAAACTATCTCGAGACCCAAATATCTATACCCTGACCTCGTTGGGGACCTGCTCTGATACCATTGATCTGGATTATTTTGAGAACGATATGAAGATGAAGATATAACCAAGATATAACAATGAAATACACAAAAATATAGAAGAGAACACAGAAATACAGTGAAACACAACTTCTATTACTGAATAAGAGAGAAAAACATCGTAGAACACAAATTGATAGAATGGGGTAGCCTATCTCTAAAAGAAAAAGATATGTTGGCTATGCTTCATTCACAACAAGCTTTACATCACACTCCATTGCATGCTTAAAGGGCCTTCTTCAGCTCAATTGTATATGAGAGAGTGAGAGGAGAAAAATTCCCTTGATGCATGTGAGATAAATTGGACTAATTTTATAAAATGACATAGGCATGTAAAACACTAGGACTTCTTGGGCGGTCACCCATCCAAGTACTACTCTATCCTGAGCGTGCTTAACTGCAGAATTCTAATGAGATCTGGTACATTAACGCTATGTTGTAGGCATGTACATAAGACCACTAGGAAATTATTACATGATGGTTGTAATTAACAACTGAAGATGGCATTACATTCCATTCCCCGTCAAAAGGGTGAATATCATGGTTTATCAAAAACACAGGCTCAAAATGGTGATTTAGTGGAAAATTTGGATGGCCACCGAGATCCATTTGGATCACTAACACACCCTCAACTTAGGTGTACTATGAGAGGTCATCCAATCTAGGTCTAAGTATAGCATAGGTGCCATTTAAAGAGTAGGGGAAGTACCTACATGAAGGACCCCTATTCACATTGCAAACTAGTTTGGAAAAATCTTGAATGAATCCTATAAATACAAGATTGGGGTGTGCACTAAATCAAGGGTTCAAGTGTATTCTTATGTTGTTGAAATTGCCTCTTGAGAGTCCACTATTCTCATAGAAGATTTCCAACATCCATAGCAAAGGCCAATCTTCTCACCTCTTGAGAAGTTGGTTGTAATTCTTCATTTCCATTATCATATTGTAAGAGGAGAAGAAGCTCTACATTGGGGACTACCAGGACCCTCCGAAGGAGGAAGAGAGGAACTCATAAGTTCCCTTCCTTTATTTATAGTGTTACTAATGCAAGTTTATCCATTGGTGACCATCTCAACTTGTTCTAATTTTTAGTTTTGTGTTGTAGCTTATGCATTTTTTTAGTTTGTATTTTCTCCTTGTTTATTTCTTGTTTACTTTGTTTTTTGGCCCACTAACCAACTAACATTTTACTGTGGTGCCTTCCTGGCTTGACAAGGTACCCTAGTGGTTGGTTTTCTTCTCACCCAAGTGACAAAACAACCAAAACAGTTTGGCGACTCCACTAGGGATTGAATCAAATTTCTCCCTATTTAAGCCTTTAGAAATTTTCTTATCATTGTTTTGTGTATGCAGGTTCATAAACTGGCCTATGTAAGATTTCAAACCAAGAAATCAAGATTTTGGTTAGTAGAATTTCATTTAAAAATTCCTTCTCAACCACGGTTTTTCATTAGCACAAGTTTCGAAGAAACAATCACAAATACATGTGTTATTAGCATATTTTCTTTGTGTTTTAGTCACGTTGTTTGCGCCATTTGTGCACTCTGCGCAATTGGCATGATGGATACCTCTACACCTTGCGCAGACCTCTGCTTTCTCACTATTTGCAGATATTTCTGAATTGGTTTCATCAAGTAGACTTTATGATTTCATTTCTATCACTTCTTAAAGTAGAAGAATCATACTTAGAAGTATTTATTTCATATATAATTAGCCAACCTAGACACTAAAAGGACTAAAAGGAACCACAACCCCTTCCTTTTTGTTTCTGCATGGATGGCCAATTAGAGAATTTGAATTCTTAGTAAAAAAAATTATTTCATAACCATTAATAATTGCTCTAGATTGGGAACCAATTGTGACACTCTTAGTATGCTCTTTCCCTCACACTCCCTTGAGTGATCTTGGGAAATCGGAAAAGGGTGGCTAAAGAAGTTGCATCTCCTTATAGAAAATCATCATTTAGGCAGGGCCAAGGCCCTCTTGGGAACCTAGTAGTTTTCTTTGGACGTATGAAACAAACCTTAAAGTTGTAAAGGGTCCATACATGCCCAAATATTTGCAAGTTAGGATATTTTCAATTTTTTCATAAAGCAAGCAACAACTTAGGGAATTAAAAAGATCAGTAAGGACCCACATGTCCCAATGATTTGCAATCTAGGAGAAGTTTCAAATTTCTTAGATTAAACAACAACCTAGGTAGTTAAAATATCAATAAGGACACACATATCCATATTGTTAGTGATTTAGGGATTTTGAACTCCACAAGGTTTGTCTAAAAACCATCTAGTAAGTTAGTTAAAAAAAAAAATTAAAGGACCCCATGATGTCAATATCGTACAACCTTACATCTTAACTTATTAAAATATCTTGCACACAAAATCACTCACCACACATGAAAATTTCTATTGGATAATTGAAGTCAAAGTATGCTCTCCTCCTTGCACCCAAAATCAATCTAAGAGGATCGGAAAGACTCAAGACATATTTGGATATTTCTCAAAGAACACCATTTAAACTTAAGGAGATCAGTCCATGACCCCAGTCTCTCATCCTACTTCATCATCAATTCAACCATTAAAAACTCATTTAAGTATAAGTTAGGATCTTGGGGGTAGGAATCCAAACAACCCCCTCATTATATTCTTTCACATTGAAAATTATAAGTTGACTAAATAGGAATCCAAAATTATCCAAGTCAAACATTCCAAATCCATAAGGCAGGGAAATACTCGTGAAGGGGCGAATGTCGAGGTTTGGTTGTTTCACACATGCCTCATTAAGCCACCCATCTCTTGAGAGGTTACCCGGCCCGTGACCTATTTCTTAGGCCGAGAGTCCCCTATTATGCTTAATTGAGGTAACTTAGTGACCAAAACTATGATTTTCCACCCATGTGGCGATTGTGGGTTGCAACTACACCTTAGTTAGATTTTGAACGACTATTGGGAAATATCGCCAGTGCTTTCAAGATATTCCCCCTTTACCCCTTGTTATAATTGGTTATTCATGCCTTCACTAGTTTCTCTTCTGGTGGATTCATGTCTCACTATTGAGTGCTTTTGGAAGGCCCAATATTGTTTTAAGAGGAAGAACGCTAAGTTCTTAGGATACGTGCAATTTTATTTGTTATTCTCCCACATAGATAAAACCTACCTAGTATGCATTTTTCTTTTCATTTATTTATGTATGATGTTAATTGTTGATTACATGCATCTCTGAGTGATATTGTTATGATAGGACAAATACAAAATCATTTTTTCATTGAATTCTCTCATCATTATTCACACACACACACACCTTTTATCTAGTCCAAAATAATAGGGGAACCACAGAATCCCCATCATTATAGACACTTGCTTAACCTCCCTCCAATGTTAGTAAGTATCCTAAATTTTGTCGACAGTTTGGCTCAACCTTCCCACTCACCTTTAGGTGTGGAAATCTTAGCATCAACCTTACTTGGTTCTACCTTGCTTGGCACACATATCCCAAACAAACCATCTACTGGTTCTCCTTCTCAAGGAGTAGGAGCTCAACCTTTCTCTCAAGGAGAAAGTTTCCAACCTTCGTCACAAGGAACTAGGTATCAACCTTCACACACCATGGTTGGACCAACTCCCAACTTTCCATGCTTTGCATCTATAAATATTCCAAATTTGGAAAAACTCACTAATGACCCCATTTTGCATTATGCAACTTGGTCTAACATGCCCACCAAATTACCTTCTGACATCCCTAAGTTTGAGGGGAAACTAGGCGATGACCCAGTTAATCACATCCTGACATTTCACCTATGGTGCTCCTCTAATAACATCATGGAAGAACCCTCACTGACCCATATGAAAAATGGTATGTGGATGAGAAATTTGGGTCCCATACGACTTTTGAAACATTGGCCAAGGCCTTCCTATCATTTTTCCAACTTCTTGTTCACCATGATATTGGTTTAGATATTCTCTCCAAAATAAAACAAACCATTGTTATTCATATCGCGAATCACATCCATGAATGGCATAGAAGGCGAAGCTTATGAAAGGTTGATACCACCCCACAACAAAGACTATATTGGTTCCTTAAATCACTATTTCCATTCATCACCAAGGATGTGGTCACCATCATGCCTCAAACTGAAGGTGAAACCATTACCAAGTCCCAACAATTTGATCTAATTCACTCTCAATTGGGATACCTTTATTCAATGTTACTAGATGCTCCTCGCCCCTTACTATTTGGTCAAGATAATCCAGGAGCATCACATGATGCATATGGGATAATTGGGTCCATGGACCATTTTAACGCTTATGGTGAACCGATACCCATGTTTTGTATCAACCAATATCCCAACCCTTACAGTGGGACTCCATATTTTAATCCTCCCATAACTCACCCAACTTTCATGGTCCCTCCTACTCCCACACTTGGAGGACATGCCACTGCACCATTAGTGAATCTGGTTCAAGCACTGATTCTAGGTCCATCCCCAACACCTTTATATAACCCCAAGAGTGGAGGAGGGACATCAACCTCCTACAACCAGTACAGACCTCTCCCACAGAGTAACATGTATTACCCTTTCTTGGGTCCTCCTCAATGTGTTTCCCCACCACAAGGACATTAACAGGAGGGTGTCAATTTCGTTCAACCTTCTCCCATACAACAGGTTCAATATTTTGAACAGTTAAACATAGAAAATATTTCTACTCAGTCAAACAATGCCAAGAAGAAAGGGAACAATAAGAATAACACCAACCAAGGACAAGGGGGAAACACCTAGCAAAAAAAACCCTCAAGCAGTGGGAACTCAAAATCCCGATAACCAAAATCATAATGGGGGTAACACTAATGGGAAGCAATGTCAAGGGAAGAACAATAACCTTCGAACCAACTTCCCTTGCACCTTATGTGGTGAATATGGGAATTATACTCACCACTGCCCCCAAATCATTAACTACAAGTGAATGAAGGAAATCATAAACACAAAGAGACTCCTTGCCCCACAGGGCCCTTAGCATGTTCCACAAAACTATCTACAACCTCAAACACCAACGGTTCTATAGAACCTAATACCTCATCAAGGAGTGATAAATACTCAGTAGGAAGTTGTCCCTACATCAAAACAAAGAGGGTAGTATCCTAACACGGGGTAAACCCAACCTAGGAATCATGCATATCATACTATCCTCCTCACCATTGAAGAAGAAATCCTCCTACAAAGATGTTTCTGCCAATATGGTGTGCCGCCCGATTCCAATTCGATCGCATTTGAAGCACCCCAATTTCTAGCAGGACAACCTTTAACGATCTCACGTCCTAACATGGAATCTACACCACACATACCTCTATGGAAGAATGTACATAATTCACGTGATAGAGAAAGCCATATTTATAACCTAGTCGACAATTTGGCCCAATATCCTGCGGCCATGTCTATCTTAGAAGTCCTGCAAACGTGTCCTTCACAAAGGAAATCCTTACTCTCAACATTTGGGGCAGTCGACCCATATAACACTTGACTCGTTACCTTTGACCTGGATAAATCTAAACCATGCCTCTTCTCTTTAGTATATTTCCAGATCCCATTTAATATTCAGAACAGAACAATCCATTGGGGCATCATCGATGAAGGGGCCTCCACATGTATCATGTCCAAAATAGTATGTCAACAACTCAGCTCACTCGAGATTATCCCTTCTGCCATCACTCTTAGGGAATATGATGGTTTTCCATTGCAACCAAAAGGCCTCTACCAAACTTTTTCTATCAAACTCAAGGTATTGGACATATTTTCATTGATTTCAACAATCATGATAAGTTGTTATGACAGAAACACGAATCAGTCATGAACAGTTATACAGATGGAATTACTGTCAAGATGGCCAATAAGGTCTGTCCATGTGTAATGAAGGGTCTATGATGGAAATAGAATGCAGCAGAACAACAAGGTTAATCTCATGAGGAAAAGTATGCTAAAGATTGGCAGAAGAAAAGCACCTTAAGGCTGAAGCATTTCATGATTATTGTTGATCACGATAGGATTAGCAATGATCCTATGATCAAAGCTCAAGAGAGATAGCGTTGTATAAATCACATAGGAGAAAATCTTATTGAACAAGGGAAACCTTTATAAAATTTCAAGAAACGAGAGACATTCATCCAAAATTCGGATGCAAACCCAACAGTTGGTTCATAGAGGAAACCTGCGTAAAGAATGAAAAGAATCATGTATGTTGATGTAGATTTCAGGATAAATCAGGACTGTCATATCGAGGGGAAGTCAGAAGAATTAGATCTCAACTGACAGATCTGAAGCAGGAGCTTTGGAAGATATCTTAGACGATGGATTAAATTTGAGTAGAACAACAGTCAACCTCGGGGTTGACTACTCCGGAGAAAAGAATCCCAGAACGGGAAAGATTACCCGAAGGTCGAAGTCCCAAAGTGTACATGAGTCATCTGATCCAAGGAACACTTCGAATAATACACCGACTGTTGGATTGAGTAAAGTGGAAGGATAGGATAAGAAAAGAAAAAGGTAGAAGCCCTAAAGTTATCAAGTGAATGAGGACCATCGGATCTGGACAATAGATGATGATCATTGGATCATAACAGTGGTCAACTTTGGCGCAGACCACTTCAGAAGAAAAGGGTTGAGAACATGTAAATTCACCTAAAGCGTCGAAGTACGAATTCATTCTCATCCGTCAATATAAGATACATTTTGGAAGTTATGGCAATTGTTAGATCCAGGAGAAGAACATGCTCCACATGAGGAGATCCACGTCAACAAGGACACATGACACAATCAAATGATGGGCAAGTTTCAAGGTGCAATTGTCATTTCAGGGATGGGTAAGTCATGAATATAAGTGACATGTGGCATCCACTCAATCAGTTCCATGTCAACAAGTGACGTCAGCAGCTACGTCACTCAGGGAGTATGTACTTTGGGAGTTTCACCACCAGCAAATGCTCAGAGTCCCAAATTTCTGAAATGAACAAGAACCACTCATCATGCAAGTAAAATCCAACCATCTGATCTACTTCGGAAAAATGTACTTCATAAGATTGATGACCTCTGTAGGAGAAATCACCCGAAGCGCCGAAGGTTGAAGTCAACGTTGATCATTGATCTAAGATAACTTTAGGGGCATTCTCAACCGTCAGATAAGGAGACAGCCAACTCCAGCACTGACCAACTCTGATGGAAATTGGAACAACAATTACCCGGTCCTATGGACCCCCAGAGTCCCGAAGTAAATAGCGTTTGTCCATCTCAACCTTGTATTAATTCATAGTCGTTGATCAATTATAGTGGAAATATAGAGTAAGCGTAAATCATGAAGTAACGCTAACCGTTGATCTACTTCGGGAGCGTTCTCAGCCAATGATCAAGCATAGTGGAAGGATAGCGTAAGTGGAGGTGTTAACCAAAAACAAGTGGTCACCACCGCTTTATAACTTATTCAGTAGGTAATCACTTCGGAAGAATTGCTACTCCAGAGTCTAGGAGCCATGAATAGTCGAAGTTCCAAAGTAAATGATAATCGTCCATCTCATTGTCATATTAAAACGTGATCGTTGATTTTGATAAGTGATCAAGCACTCTCTTGTCCTAGCGCTTGGTCACCACCTGCGGTCTTATGGAATAAATAAATAAGGGTAAAAGAAGAGGCAACACTTAAATTAATAAGCTCGTGGTTTTGCACATATGGTCACATGTAAATGGTTTCAAGGAAGCACCTCTGCAGAACTCATTTTCTGAAATATTTGCATAGACATGGAATTGAGTTAAAAAGAAATCAATCCATACCTATGATCGATTTACAAAAAGCACTCTCACTGAACTAAATAATTAACAATAATGTTTGAATATTAATAGTGATTATTGTTATTGTTAAAATGAAGAGGTGTGATGGTCCAAACAAAGGGACACAATGTTTCATAGCTCACACCAGTTCGAAGAGTATATAAATGAGAAAGAATGGTGAGAAGAGAGCATCTTTGTAGTCCAGATTAGAAGATCAAAACAACAACAAATTCCAAGAAGAAGAACTAATGATTCTTATGAAGTGAGGGTGGAAGGGAGTAGCACAAAAGGATTCATATCACTTAAGTGTAATTTAAGGGAGTTGGTGCCCTAAAGACGAGGGAGTTGGTGCTTCCTAGGTTTGGTGCCCTGAAGAAGGGGATTTATGTCTCCTAGATTTGGTGCTCTAAAAGGATTAGTATCATTCACTATTCTTTATAAAATTCCTATTAAATATATTTATAATTGATTTTACATACAATTCATTGTTGATTTATTGTGGTAATCAATAAAATATAAAAAGTAACTTCTAATTGTTAAAAAGGGGTAATATTGATTCACCCCCTCCTCTCAATATTCCAACAATTAGTATCGGAGCGGGTTCCTTCATCACAGTCTAACAACTAAAAGGTAGATACTGAAGTTGGGTCAACAAGAGGGAATCTCTTACAACAAAACACCATTGTTCAATGGAGGAGGCTATTCTCTATGGAAAATAAGAATGAAAAACTTCTTGTTGGATCTTGGTTTTGATATCTTTCAATATGTTGTAGATGGTTACACTACACCAACTGCTCCACCCAAAGACATTGTAGGAAATAAAATATGTAATGACAACTCCAGAGAATTTAATGGAATTCTAGGAGGATTGACTAATTCTATATGTGTGAAGGTTATGCATTGTAAATCAGCCAAATAAATCTGGGACAAGTTGGAGGTTTTATATGAAGGAGATGACAAAGTTAGGGAAGCCAAAATATAGACCTATAGAACTCATTTTGAGAATCCGAAAATGAAAGAAGAAGAAAATATTGTTGAGTACCTTCATAAGGTAGATGAAGTGGTTAATTCAATCAGAGCGACAGGAGAAGAAATTATAGATAAACCTATTGTGAAAAAAGTACTAAGGTCATTACCTATGAGATATGATGCAAATATTTCTACAATTGAAGATAGATCTGATCTAAACACACTCATAGTTGATCAGCTTCATAGAATTTTTACAGCATATGAAATGAGAACATGGAATCATAAATCAACAAAAAATGAAACACCATTTAAAGCATCTAAAACAAAGATAAGGCAGGTGAAAAAGACCAATGATAAGTTATCAGATATATTAGATGTAGAAGAGGCCGACTTTATAAAGAAACTCCAAAAAGAATTTGGAAAATATAAAGAAAAGTTACCTTTCAAATGTTTTAATTGTGGCAGAATTGGACACTTTGCTAACAAATGTCCTTATCCCATACAGGAGGAAAATGATGAAGAAGTTCACAACCCGAAAAACCTATACAAGAAGAAATTTTATAAGAAAAATAAAAACTTCTACTCTAAAGAAGACATGAACTCTCCATACATAAGTGAAGATGAAGATTCAGAGCTTCTATTTATGGGAATGAACACTCAAAATAATAATGTAGATGATGAAAAAAAAATCTAACTTTGAAGGAGAAGTGAACCTAGAAGTTGAATTGATTAGTGCTCTAGAGGAACTAATAAAGTACAAAATGAAGAACAAGCTACTTAGGGCACAACTTCAAGAATTTGAAAAATCACATCAAGCAAAAGAAATAGATTCATTAAGAACTATCAAAGAATCAGAGCAGATCATCAATTATTTAAAATCCCAACTCCTGGAAGCTAATAAAATTGCAGAAGTAATTTTAAAACAACTTAGTGATTAAAAAGAAGCATGTGAGAAATTAGAAGCTGAGATTAAGCTGCTAAAAAGTGAACTTGAGAAAGAAAAGAAGAGATCAAAATTTGGAAATAGTTCAAAGATCTTGGATGAAATTATTAGTAGTCAAAGATCACCAAACAACAAGATTAGTTTGGGATACAACCAAGAATCAACTTCTACATCACAAGGATATGTCAAAAGACCAATTAGTTATGCGAATGATCTAAAGGGCTCCTTAAGAAGAGAAGATAATAAGGAAAATATGATACTATTGAACATTGTTCCAAATAAACAGAAATCAACATTCCCTACTAAAGTAAAAAATGACAGGAAGAAAATGATCACCGGGAGGAATACTCCTAAACATCTATTTATTGGATATTGTTACTCTTGCAATAATTTTGGACATAAGGCAGTACACTGCAAAGCATATGGACAATACAATCGTAGAAATATCCAAAGATATAAGAACAATAAGTACATGACAGAAAAGAGAAACCATAACTCATTTTCTCCTTTGCAAAACTTCAATATTGAATGTAAAAAATGCAACAACTATGGTCATAAAACTAGAGAATGTAGATTACCAATGCAATCCCTAAAAACAAACCCTAACAGACAAAATAAGAAGACATGGAAAAGAAAATCTGAAGTATCAAAGAAGAAAGATGATGAAAATATTGCTCCTGAAATTGATGAAGTTAATAATAGGAGATTGGTGGGTAAAACTTCTAATAAGAAATATAATAATCAAATCTATGCATATAAAGTAGATCAAACTCAAGACATGAAAACTCCTAAAGAAAAATCTGACACAATTCCAAAATTTGATAATGTCATACAAGAATATTATCCATTACCCAACAAATGGAAATTAATAAAGGAATATTCTCAAAACAAGGATAAAGAAGTTTCTGGTGCACATAATAGTGACGTTGATGATGAACCTTCAATAGTAGAACAACCAGAAGAATTGAGTGATGATTATCTCAAAAAAAATTCAATTCTATTTTAATGATCCATTGAAACTCCTTCTCAAAGAAAAATTAAAAACAAAGAAGGGAAGGATAAATTAGGGAAGACTTAAAAAGCATTCCTATTGATGCTCCTACGAGCATTGAAGCACATAAAAATGAATAGGATCATCGAAAGCATCATGGTTTCATGATATAACTCTATGTAGGATATGACATAGTTTATTGCAGGTCTTCATCTACCCAGAAATAGTACAGGTTATGTATTGGTCTCGGAATGGTTATAAGTGTACAAACCCTAAATGGATGTTGCTATGTGAGCAAGAAATGGAATGAATGAAAATTTTGCAGCAGTGAGGTGATGATGAAGATAGACTGAGTACAAGTCTGAAAATGAAAATACTAGAAACTGGAATTTCAGAGATAGTGGTTGCGACAGAGAAAATCTGAAAGATGTATGGGTTGGTCGATTTGTGCCTGAGATGGTTGGATAACTAGATCAATTCTAGTTGAATAGATTACATTCTATCAGCAAGCCAAGTCATGTGGCAAGTAAAGTATAAAGTCTATCAGATGACTTTAAGAGAAATGCACAATAAAGAAGCATCTAGGATAAATATGGATGCATCTGTGTTGCGCCCGAGATATGATCACTTTCATGACGATTATTATACACTTTTGCCACATGTACATATGTGTTTTTCATCTTTTGAAGGATCTTTTTGAAGAATTTTATGATAAAATGGTATGATTGACATAAGGTATGTATAATTCATGTTCAATGATTGTATCAAGTATAATTCATCATGTTTTATGATTTCCAAGAGCTAATTCACATTTTTCTGGTGTTACGGGGAAAAAACGCACTACGCTTCTAGTTCTGGCACTTGATCTAGCACTCATTTTGGCACTCGTTCCGACACATGATCTGGCACTATGTCCAGCACTTCGTATTGCACAGAAATGGAAGGCGACTTGGCGGTTATGGCATTGGCGGCCAGTGATGGAAACATCGGGCACGTGGGTTTTGTTCATGCTTACCCCCTCCAACTACTGAGCTCTCGACAACTCAGTTTAAGTTGTTCAAGAGGTCGATTATTGGCTCGCTCCATTTTATCAGTTAGGGCATCATTTATTGTAATTTATCGAATTTAGAAGTGGTTCAACCCTCCTATGGTCGACCACTTGGTTTGTAAGATTATAAATACCACTAGGATGGTCAGACATAAGTTAAGCATCAGATACATCAGTGTGATAGGAAAAAATACGTTTTTACTTTGTTTTTAGTTTTTACATTACCAGATTATGCCAGAACTGTGTTTTTGGATTTTTATGGTGAATTCGACCTACTGAGTTCGTGGTATGCTTTTAGAGAGTGACCACGACTTGCTGGGGGGGCCACCAACAGTCTAGTGACTATCAGTGTGTTGTTCATGCATTCCATAATTTAATTGCTCTCTTTATTTTCCTGTGCATGCATATTTTTATTGAGTTGATTAGTTTGTTGTAGCTTAATTGTTTTGCTTCTCTTTTGCAGGTTAGAATGATGAGATGTGTTAACATGCATTGATTTTGTAGATTAGGAATAGACTTGAAAGTCTCTATACTAACCCCATGTGCATTTAGATGTTAGATTATTCTTGATTTATGATTTTATCGTTAAAGTTTAAAACAGAGTTTAATTAGAATAGAACAGAGTTTGATTTGGGTTTTCTTTGACAAGGATTGATGGATAGATAGAGTTAATTCCAGTTCTTGATTATAGATTGCTTATTTTAGTTTTATATAGATCTCATTTAATTAGTTCTTGGTTAATGTATATTGTTAATTTACTTTCATAGTTTAATTTATGTTTTTAATTATTTCCTTATTGCAGTTTGAATGGTTAGAATAGACATAGCATAGTTTCGTTTTATGCAATTTCCTTTCCTAGAATTAAAATGTAATTACATTTATTAGTTAATGGTTGAATCTAGTTTTGCTTACATAGTATAGGAATCTAATGATGATATCGTTATGTTTTTGATGGTTTATACATGAATATGCAGGGTATCTAACATTATTTTCATCATGGCTAAATTCTCATTGGATTGTTTAATCCATGCCTTTCACTTTGCCATTGAGATTAGTGTTGAGCTCATACCGCTTGAATTGTCCTTTGTTTTCAAGTGCCATCGAGATATTATCCGACACCGAAGACATTCACACATCCACCAACATTATATTTGAGTGTTTCATAGATTAAAGATAGTTTCTTGCTTTTGTAGATTAGAAGAGATAGTTTCTTGCTTTCATAGTTTTAAAAGGTAGTTTTGTTGTTGTTGTAGTCTTTGATAGATTAGATAGTAGTTTTCTTTTCATAGATGAAGAATTAGTGGTAGTCTTTATTTCTTTCAATAAAATATATTTCCTTTCATGCATTAGAAATAGTTTCGCATTGAGTATTTAGTCCAGTTGCCTCTTAGATTTCCTTTCATGCATCAGAAATAGTTTTGCATTGAGCATTTAGTCCACTTTCCTCTTAGGCTAGATAGTTGTTCAATGAGAATTTTTTACTTTGATTACTTGCAGTAGTTAGTTGCCTTTGCTTACTTGTCTATTTTGCTTTAGTAGGTTAGATAGTCGTATTTTGCTTTAGTAGGTTAGTTAGGTGTCTTTGCTTCCTTGTCTATTTTCTTTAATAGGTTAGATAGGTGTCTTTGCGTGTTTATTTATTTTCTTTCATAGGGTAGTTTCTCATTGAATGTAGGTTGGCAAGTTAAAATAGTTTGCTTTTGTCATTTGCCTATTATGCTTAAAGTAGTTTGTTGATTGTTGTTGAACTAGTTTGATTTATATAGAATTTTACTTTCTTTCTTAGGAACTATCCATCAACCCTTGGCCCAAAAGTACTTAGGTTACCTAGTTTCAATTTGCTTAGTAGGGTTTGCTCATTAGATAGCTTTGCTTGAGTAGATTAGCCTTAGATAGCTACCTTCATTAGTTAGACTATCCTCCTATCATCCCTTCTACCTTTGGCATATATTTTGCAACAACTCTAAGTTTACGTACCCCGGGTTGACAATTTAATTGAGGGTTTTTACTGTGTTTTTAGTGCATATATAACACCCATCATTTTTGGCTCCACTGTCGAGGATTTGTCTCAAGGTAAGAATTAGTTAGGAATTAGATCATTTCTAGACCTTAGTATTAGTTTGGTGGCAGGGGAACTTTAAGACTAGAGGTAAGAACCTGCGCATATTCTATAGCAGGTTCCCCCAAACCCAATTGTAGTTTTTCCTTTTTGTTTTTTTTTTCTTTCATGAATAGACCTAGAAACCAAATGGTAGCTTTTTATTTTTATTTTTGCTTTCATTTATGAATAGGCCTAGAGACCCACAAGGTAGATACATTAAATCTAAATCAAACCTTTCAACCAAGGTTCCTTTTGATCTCTTTGGGGGAAGGAACATTCTGCTTATAAAATCCGTAGACTGATACCGAAAAATAGGAGCTAGCTCAACTCAAAGAGATAAAATAGTATCTGAAGAGACTAATACAGGGAGCACTATAGAACAAGAAATTGAAGCATCAATCATATTAGGACAGGGGGCAAGACCACTCGAGTCTTCCATAGAACCAAACAATACAACCTTTGCTTTTACACCACCACCAGGGGACCCTAACTTTAAAGATATCATAGACCCTGAACAAGTGAATATTTTGTTTGGTAGTTCAGCCAATGCAATTATCTCTCAAACTGATATAGAAACTTTGGCACCAATAGTCTCAATCAGCTCGAGTAGAGTCCCATATATCTAATCCGTAGGGAGACCTTTCCATCAAAGGGAAACCTTGTTTTCTTCAAAGATAAAACCACCTAGGTACTCTCTTTTTGGAAATAAATCCAATATGGATGATCATGAAGACCATAAAAATGTAAGACACGGAGAGGAAGAAGAAACTGGAAACCAAACCGAAACTACCTTCAAGTTTTCGATCTTAGACACCAGTCCAAATGTCAACATGAAGAATATTCCTCTCTCAGCACTGCCTACCTTTTATGGTAAAAACAGTGAAGATCCATACACCTTCCTATTTGAATTTGGCATCTTGTGTAGGAGCTACAACTACGTACAAGATGCCCAGAAATTAAAACTCTTTGCTGACACCCTCAAAGACTTTGCACTAAGATGGTTCATGGGGTTGGGAGAATCCAGTATTAGGTCTTGGGAAGCCATGAAAGACATATTTCTTAAGAAGTACCAAGACTACTGCAAGACCAAAGAGTCTCGCAATGACATCTTTAAAATCCAAAAATTAGAAGACGAGACCCTCGAAGACTATATGGAAAGATTTGGTTATATCTCCCAGAAGTCAAAATACCATGACCTCCCAGAGGATGCAATTAGGGCTCTTTTCCTTAAGGGAATTTCAGAAGAATATCTAGATATGCTTAACCTGATGGCAGTAGGTGACATTTCTCATAAACCATTTTTCAAGATATGTGAAATGTGTAAAAGCTACTCAAGGAGTAGAGCCAAAACAGGAAAGAATGTTTGGGACCCTTGTAATAGAAACTTAAAACCAGTTAGTTCAGGTGGTATTACGAGAGAAGAGATAGGGAACCTATTAGAAAACTTTAAGACTAACATCTTAAGAACAATAGGTTCCCAGTTGGATACCCTTAAACTCAAAAACAAATAGGAGGAGGAAAATGCAGCAATGAGCACATTTTTCCCAAGATGTAGGAGGAAGTGTTCCTCAAGGGAATGCCCATTAGATAACATTTCAGTTTGTGGCTTCTTTACAGAAGACCATTCAACTGACAAATTTCCATCATTTCCTAGTTTATTATCCATCTATATGAATGGATATCCTGGGGAGTCTTCTTATACACCTAGGAGGCCATGGCATCCTAGGAACCAACCCACATACCCAGATCTACAATCCCAAGTTCCACCCTATTATCAACAACAACAATGGAACCCACTAGGTTGGAAAAACTGGTCTACTCAGTACCAAAATCCTTGGCTTCAAGGATGGAGAGGAGGACACAATCAAGGAAACCCTCAAGCTCCACCTATCCCTATGTCAAGCCATCCTTATCCTCAGTTCCCATCAAACACTCTGCAACTTCTGCCAGGTTTTGTTTCACCACCTTTACCTCCTATTCCACAACAAAAAATGCTACAATTTCAAAATGCAAGCTCCCCGAAACTGACACTATTACCAGCACAGCCAGTGCCAAATCCTAATAATAAGCCCCCTCAACCTCTTCACAATGTTGAGATGCAGGACTTCCCAACGTATGTTATTACTCTTGTTCCATTACAGGAAATTCAACTAAGATCGGGAAAATTTCTAGATAGGCAGAGACCTTCAGTAGTCATCCAGGAAGAAGAAGAAGAAGAAACCACCAAACAACCCATGGATGACACTAGGTGGGAAGATGTTATTATCCCGAAGAATCAAGAACCCAAGCTTCCCCAAAATGAACCTTCACAAATTACGAAGGCCCCTCCTTATCTAGACCGATTGGTAATCAAGAAACCTACCACCCGACCGGAATTTGACATTTTGAATGAATTGAAAAATATTTGTGTCAAGATTCCTCTGCTTCAAGCCATTAAAGACATTACAATCTATAGTAAGGTAGTCAAATAATTATGTATTAAGAAGCCAGGTAGGAATAAAAAGGACCCTCCTACAGTACATTTGGTAGGAGGACTTTCTGAATACATATCAGAGCAGCCAAAACTAGAAAAATAAGGGAACCCAGGAAACCCCGTAGTGACCATAACCATTAATGAGGTATCCATTGGAAACACTCTCATAGACCTAGGGTAAGCCATCAATGTTATGACCGCTACTACCTTGGAACAATTACAGTTACAACCTCTTCTTTGGCCTACCCCAACCATTTTGGAATTAGCAGATAAAACTAGGGTTATACCTGAAGGAATTTTAGATGATATCATGGTTACTTTAGCATCATGGGAGTACCCAGTATATTTTCTTGTCATCACTCAAAGGATCCTACCAAAGGCCACCCTGTTATTTTGGGAAGACCTTAGCTAGACATAGCCAATGCATTTATTGGTTGTAGAGAATGAGAAATGACCATCTCGAATGGTCTCTCTATCCAGAAGCTCACCATTTACCCTCCAGCTCAACCTATTATGGAGAATATATGGTGGCTTGAATTTCCATACGAGAACGAATACTGGGAAGAACCCGTATTGCCTAGTGACCATGCAAGGGCACTTTAGGAGCATACACTAGAAAATGTGCTAAACTAGTTCATTTCTGCTATCACATGTTTGGATTTTCCACAGTCTTTTCCCCAATTTGAGTACATGTTTGGGGAATAATTTCAAGAACAATTAGACCCATCCATTTTGTCTTCGACATATTTTATTTTCGAAATATATGAGTCTGCCATGCCTTATACTATGCCCTACGAGATTAG
Organism: Picea engelmannii; assembly: GCA_009831015.1. Taxonomy (NCBI): domain Eukaryota; kingdom Viridiplantae; phylum Streptophyta; class Pinopsida; order Pinales; family Pinaceae; genus Picea; species Picea engelmannii. The sequence goes on along the minus strand of ML825726.1, from coordinate 4,703 downwards.
TCCAGAGAAATTTTTACATATAAACTCTGGGCTAGATACAGACCAACATAAACAGTTAGTAGATATCCTTAAAAAACAATCAGGAGCATTTTCCTGGGAATACACTGACATGAAGGGTATACACCTCGACACATGCATCCATCACATATATACCCAGGGGGAAGTAACACATGTTAGGCAACCCCAGAGAAGGATGAACCCAACACTTAAATATATAGTCAAGGAGGAGATCCAAAAGTTGTTAAATGTCGGATTTATCTATCCCATCTCTGACAATAAGTGGGTATCCCCGCTTATAGTGGTTCCAAATAAAGTGACCAGGAAATGGAGAATCTGTGTTGATTTCCGGGAACTCAACAAGGCCATTTGAAAGACTAGTTTCCTCTCCCTTTCATTGACCAAGTTCTAGATACCTTGTCTGGAAAGAAGTATTTCTCCTTTCTAGATGGGTACAATGGGTACAATTAGATTCTTCTGGCACCTGAGGACCAGGACAAGACTACCTTTACTTGTGCTTGGGGAACCTATGCCTATAGGGTCTTACCATTTGGATTGTGTCATGCCCCTGCCACTTTTCAAGGAGCAGTATTAGGGATATTTTCTGATCTTATTCATGATTGTGTGGAGGTCTACATGGATGAATTCATAATCTATGGAAACACTTACTAGGAAGCCTTAGACAGCTTAGAAAAAGTCCTCATCAGATGTCAGGAAATGAACCTATCTCTGAGCCATGAAAAGTGAAAAATGTTGTTAACTGAAGGAGTGGTTATAGGACATCATGTTTCATCTGAAGGGATAAAAGTCGATCGTGCAAATATCTAGGTCATTGTCAAACTTCCATCCCCCAAGACTCGGAAAGAGGTGAGAATATTTCTTGGACATGTCGAATATTACCGGAGGTTTATTGAAAATTTTACAAAGATTGTTGCACCTATGTTTGGATTTTGATAAAAAGATGTTGATTTTTTTTGGACTGAGCAGTGTCAAACTTCCTTCGAAACCCTGAAAGCTAAGTTGTATGTGGCACCAGTTCTTAGATGTCCCAATTGGACTCTCCCATTTCATATATCCATTGATGCCTCCGACACCTCAATAGGATGGGTATTAGGGAAGAAAGAGGACCAGCAATCCTATGCCATTTATTTTATAAGCAAGAACTTGTCCCTTGTCGAGTTGAACTACACAGTCACCGAGAAAGAATTCTTGGCAGTTGTTCATGTTATTAACAAATTTTGTCATTACATTACAAGTTATGAAGTATTTGTACATATTAATCATTCTTCCATTAGGTTCCTCATGAATAAACCTATAAATAATGGTTGAGTGACTAGATGGATCTTGTTATTACAAGAATTTAATATCACTGTGCTTGACCAACCTAGAAATGATAATGTAGTAGCTGACTTTCTTTCCCGAATAAAAAATGAGGATGATGATATCCCTATAGATGATAGTTTCCCAAACGAGTACCTCTTTTCCCTTTCTGTCAATACCCCATGGTTTGCAGATATGGAAAACTATCTGGCCACTAGGAAGTTACCGTCTCATTTGTCACCTCATGAAAAGAGGAAAATTATTACACAGAGTACTAATTACTCTTGGGTTGGTCATGATCTTTTTCGCATGGGTCCTGATTTGACTATTTGTATATGTGTCTGAGAGGACGAGGTACATGAAATACTATGAAGCTGTCATGATGGACCATGTGGTGGCCATTTTTCTAACAAATGTACAACATATAAGGTGTTACATTCGGGTCACTATTGGCCTAGCATTTTCAAATATGTTTCCAAGTATGTGAGAAGTTTTGATAGTTTCCAAAGGATAGGAAGACCTACGCCATCTGAAGAAATTCCTTTGTTGGCCCAAGTTATGATAGAACGCTCCGAAAAATGGGCCCTCAACTTTGTAGGACCAATTTCACCCATGTCCCATAGGAAGAACTATATTTTGGTTTGCACGGACTATGTCACCAAATGGGTAGAGGCAAAATCCCTATTCAGGGCTACAGAGAAGTCTATTGTTGAATTTATCTATGAATACATCTTTACCCGCTTCGGTGTCCCTCGTGAAATTTTTATCAACTAAGGCACTCAATTTACTTCGAAGATGATGAAAGAGCTAACAGAGAAATATGGGATTAAACACCGTAAATCTTCTCCATACCACCCGCAAGCCAATGGTCAGGTAGAATCCACAAACAAAGTTCTGGAAGCCATCTTGATCAAGATTGTTCAGTTACATCAATGGGATTGGGCTGATAGGCTCCCAGGGGCTTTATGGGCATATTGGACTACCTGGAGAAATACCACTAAACATACCCCTTATGAGCTAGTGCATGGGAAACAAGTACTTTTACCTATAGAATTCCAAGTAAGGACCTTTTGTATTGTCCCATAATTAGGATTGAACCTTGATTAGGCTCAGAAGAAACGAGCCCTACAATTGAATGAGTTGGATGAAATCAAGCAAGATGCCATCCAATGGACAATATTAGTCCAAAACTAGAGGAACAAGTAGCATGACAAGTTTATTAAGAAGAAACACTTCCAACCTGGTGATTGGGCCCTGTTGTTTGATTCCCAAATCAAAACCTTCAAAGGCAAGCTCACCACCCGGTGGTTGGGCCCTTATGAGGTAGACATTGTATATGACAATGGAGCTGTAAAAATTAAAACAATTGACAATGGACAAGTCTCCTTTGTGTTGAATGGATACCAACTTAAATTTTATCATAAGCCCATTTCTAGAGAGGATTTTCTACAGGTCATGTTAGCCGACAAGGAATTTTCCTTAGTAGATGGGGAAGTTCCCCCTTGTTCTTGAAAAAAAATTTGAATCACCTATTGTACATATGTAAATAGTTTTTGAATTTTGTTAATAAGACAATTCTAGATATTTATGTAAGTATTTATTTCACCGAGAGTACACAGTTTCAAGGATCTTTCTTCAAAACATTGTTATACTTGAATTTTGTGTTGCTAAAGAATCAAATGAATATTGACTTACTATAATTAGCCATGTTTTTTCAAAAATTATCATTTTTTAAGGCATTCTAAAGCAGTTGCCCTTGAAACTCTTCACCATTGTATAAGGAGGTGACACCATAACTAACACGCGTAGAGGTCTCTCGTACAATTTTTCCAAGAAACCTGAGTAAGTGAGTCAAGTGTCTTTATCAAAGAGTAACAAGGAGGTATAATTAGCAGTTATTCATGGAAACATCATAATAATTACAAAATAAGAAAGTGAGTTGATCCTAGAGATACCTTTCTGTTCTTTCTCATTGGTACCATCCACTACACACTAAATAGCTTGATTATATCATATATTTAGATAGGCCACGTGTTAAGAACCAAATATCAATATAGCATAGAAAAACCTCAGAATAAGTACTCAACGCCTTGAAAAAGAGAGAAATTTAGATAATAAGCCTCTTCGAGGGGGAAACCTCCTTATGCCCACATAAATGTACAATTCCAAGATGATTCCAAATGAAAATGTCTCCTTGGTATATATAGGAGACTAGGAGGTATAATTACAACTAATGGAATAAAGACGACATAAATAAAATAACATTACTCATGTAATATGCCCCAATTAAGGGGTAATGAGGCAATATTAGGGCTTAACATGCCCCTCCCCTTGAGACAAGTGTTGTCTGCAACACTTGAGTAACTCTGGATGCTTATGTATAAAAGACTCGTCTTCCCAAGTGAAATCTTCAACCGGTAGTTTCCTCCATTTAATGAGATACTCTGAAATGGATTTATTCCTCAGCTGGCAAACTCTTGTGTCAATGATGGATTCAGTCTCCAATATGATTTTTCCTTCCTCGTCAAGTTCTGGAAATATAGTTTGAACTGGGATCTTGTTGCCTATAACCTTATTTAAGCATGAAACATGGAAAACTGGGTGTATTCATGAAGATGCAGGAAACTCCAATTTGTATGCGATATTACCAATATTTTGCAACACCTTATAAGGGCCATAGTACTTTGGTGATAATTTATTATCCTTTTTGGCTTGTTTGAGGGACATATGTTTGTATGGTTGTAGTCTTAAAAACACTCAATCCCCTACTCCAAAACTTCTTTCACTACGATGTTGATCTGCTTGTTGTTTCATGCGATTATGTGCCATGGTCAGGTTGTCCTTTAAGATTTGGAGAACTTTTTGTTGATGCTCGATGTGATCTTCCACTGCTTGAACCTTATATTTTTCTTTTAAATAAGAAGTGATGGAAGGAGGGTGGTATCCATAGAGTGCCATAAACGGTGTCATTTTTGTTGCAGTATGAAAGGAAGTGTTATACCACCATTCTACCAAGGGTAACCATTTGAACCATTATGTTTGTTTATCAGAGACAAAGCAACGAAGGTAGCCTTCCAGACATGTGCTCACTATCTGTTTTTCCATCAGATTGAGGATGATAGGATGAGCTGTGATCCAATTGAGTACCCAAACAAGAAAATAATTATGTCCAAAAATGTCCAGTGAAGATGGGATCTCTGTCACTTACAATAATCTTTGGGTTGCCATGTAGCTTTTGAACTTTCTCCATGAATGTGGTGGAAACTGTACTAGCTTTGAAGGGATGAGAGAGTGCACAAAAGTGTGCATACTTGGTCAGTCTATCAACAATCACCATGATGACACTCTTTCCTTCAGACTTCGGTAACCCTGTGATGAAATCCATG